>CM055905.1:37591673-37694173 GCA_029582155.1 Panopea generosa
TAGACAAATTAGGTAATAACGCCATATTCTCCTCAATAGAATTACGCAGTGTTTTTTTTCTGTGTAGGTATACATTCATGATATAGAGAGAAAATAGCATTTAGCACTCCTAAATGTCTTCTGGAATGGAATTGAGCTCCATTTGGACTCAGGACATCACTAAGTTATTTCTCAGAAGTTATGACGCGCGCTCTGAACGGGTTAGAATATTGTGGATGACAAAATAATTTTAGTAAGACTATTGAAGAGCATTTGGTACACTTGCAAATGGTACTAGACAGGTTAAAAGAACATAAGTTGAAAATGAAATTAAGTAAGTGTCAGTTTATGAAGCCTGAAACTAAACACTTGGGGTTTATTGTTAACAAAGATGAAATTAAACCAGATGTACAAAAAGTACAAGCGATAAAAGGATTAGCTCCACCCACTACAGTTAAAGCAGTCCGTAGTTTCGTAGCTATGCTTGGTTATTATAGACGATTTGTACCAAATTTTAGCAAAATAGCAGAACCGCTTACTAATCTGACAAGACGAAATGCTAGGTTTAAATGGGATGAGAATTGTCAATTAGCAATTGAAACATTAAAAACAAGTTTAGCAGAAGCTTTCTTATTAGTTTATCCAGACATGAATAAGAGATTCATTTTGTATACGGACGCTAGCGAAAAATCGACGGGAGCTGTGTTATGTCGAAGATAAAGATGAAACGGGAAAAGATGTAGAAAAAACCCTTATATTTTCTATCTCTCAAATTATCGCGTACACAAATCAAGTGACCGATTATTGAAAAGGAAATGTTTTCTGTAGTTTACGCTGTGACACACTTTCATCATTATTTACATGGGTCTAAGGAACTGATTTACACTGACCACAAACCATTACAATATATTCTTGAGAAACAGCAATTTAATAATCGTAAGGTAGCGATGTGGGGGTTGCTTATTCAGTCATATAATGTAGAGATAAAACACATCCCAGGGAAAGACAATATTGTAAGTGACCTATTATCACGAGTACCAGAAGGGAGTTCTCAAGATAATGAAACCGAGGAACAGTCGTCAGAAATAGGTGTAGGCAATAGAGCTTTCTTAGTAAATACAATAGACACGTCAAATATTGGCCCACTTAAGTACCTGCACGCTCAGGCACCTGTTATGCATGACGAAGGGAAACCAAAGTAACTAGATATTAATATGCACGAAGAACAGTAAAAGGATAATGAGATTGTCAAAATTAAAAAGTCATTGAATGATGGCAGTGCTAATAAAACTACCGATCAAAATTTTCATGTACTTGAAGAGATTCTGTATGTTGTAGCAAATGCCGAAAATGAAGCTGTTCTGAGATTGTACGTTCCGTCATATCTGACTGATGTGGTATCAAAAAGTTATCATGATTTGGGACATGTTGGGATAGGTAAGACGGTTGATACGATTAAACAAAAGTATTAATATTCCAAAATCTGTATAAACGCGTGATTGTGTACATAGAGAAATGTGTATCTTGTCAACAGGGATTAAGCCACCCATGGGAGAAACTGAAATGAATCTGTTTCCATTTAGTACAATTGCTGCTGACAGAAGCGGGCCATATCCAATAACGCATTCCGGTAACAGGTATATATATATACAGTTATATGTACTTACTCAGGCTGGATTGAATCATATCCATTGCCAGATAAGTCAAGTGACTCGATTTTGCACGTGCTGCTCGAGGAAATTTTCCCCATACATTCAATACCCCTCGTATATCTGAGTGATAACGGAAGTGAGAATGTGTCCGCAAGGGTTATGAAGACACAACTAGCTTTTATTCACCACACGGTAACGGGCGTGTTGACGTTTCACACACCAGTCTGATAGATCTGTTATCAAAGAAAATTAAGGATAACCCTACTACTTGGGATCTATTTCTAAATCAGTCTCTAGCTGCAATTAGAATGACAGTTAATCATTCAAGCAAAACATTTCCGTTTAATCTCTTGTATGCTAGAGACGCGACATTTTCTATAGACAAAGTACTTACCCCAAGGCGCAAGTATTTAGGTACTGATGCTCATGAAATAGCATTACAAGAGCAGATTTACAAGAATGTATCACCGTATGATAGGTCTAAATCGTAAAAGAGCTAATAAAGCAAATGAATCAAGCAATGAATTAGAATTTAAAGTTGGACAGGCAGTATACTTGAGAATTCACTTAAGAAAAAGTAAGTTTGATTCAAGGTGAATACCCTTTTATAGGATAATTGAACAGAAATCACCTTTGACTTTTATTATAAAAAATCAACTTGATGGGAAGACTAGAGAAACACATGCTAGGCAAAACAAAACCTGCAAGTTTAGAAAACTGGGATGTACCGAAAGACCAACGTGGTCGGTCGTCTATAACGTAAAGTAGCGTATGTTGTATCCCCAGAGGGTAGTGAAACTGAATCAAGTAGTGATTCTGATGATGAACCTCTAGCAAAGTTGACTGATAAATATAGAAAGGTTAGAGACGGTTCTTCCGATGAAGAAAACATTCCTCTTATGGAACTTTCCAGAAGGCTTCTAGAACGAAATAACCGTATTAAGCAGAAAAATAGAAGTAGTGACAGTGACAATGACGGTAGCAGTAGTAGTAAATCAAATACTAACGTATCTCTGAAGTCAGAAAGTTAATTCAAAACGTGTTATAGTCGGGAACAAGTTAAAAAGTCTTATTCAGAGGAGAGTAGTAGTGAAGCTGAGTTATCAAATGTAAATAACTCTGAATATAAAGAACCGGAAGTAAATAGTGAGTTTGAACCGGAAGTAGAAATGGACATTAATTATGTTCAAATGGCTAAGAAAATTAGGTCTACATGGAAGGAAGTAGAAATGGACATTAATTATGTTCAAAACCCTAAGAAATTTAGGTCTACGAAGAAAACGAGCCTCGGTAATAGTAGTAATATTAGTAGTAGTAGCAGCAATAGCAGTTAGGAATTGATATCTCGAAAGAAGTTGAATATGTTATTAAGCGCTTTCTCAAAAATGCTAGATTAAGATCACAAACATTGGCTTCATTTAATTCATAACAGGCTTTTCGATTTGCACTAAGTTACACCTCTGAAAATGATTATAATAAATAAAAAAGTAATGAATTCGAAATTATATGAGTTTATAACTATCAAAATGACTATGAATAAAGAAATATTGCAGAACGCACATTAAAATGAATGTTAGGTATTTAATGTAATAAAACGTAATTAAGACGCAGTAAGGAAATGTGTGAAATATATCTGACCATTTGCGAAATTACTAGGAATAGTATGCATTACATTAACATTGATATCTTGAAAGAAATAAACTTTGCAAACTGAGAAATTAAACAATAAGTACTAATTCAAAGGGAAATAAGCATTTGATTTTTTTTATAGTAATAAGTTTTGACAAACTTAGCGGGATTGAAAATTATCTCACCATAACTCACAAATTTAGTCATGTGTTTTTATAGACACAGGGGTGTTATTATTTATAGAACGTTTATATCAAGAGAAAATAAGTATTATTATAGAGCTCGTAAACTGAGAATGTTTACTAAAGCATGATTCTACGAAACCTGTGAACGGTAATGGAGAATGGCAGAAACGGTTCAGAAGTAGAAGAAATGGCAGCACGACCACCAGTCAAACCCGAGTTAGGGAATACGACGATTCAGCAACTCCGTCGGTTCTGATACAGGAGGCTACGACAATATTGACGATAAAATTAAGTATCGACGATGGAATTCGAAACGACGATGGAATTCAATATCGACGGTGGAATTCGATATCAACGGTGATTATGATATCGGCAGTGGAATTCGGTATCAACAATGAATCTGATATCGGCGGTGAAATTCTAAATAAGTTGTGAATCAGATATCAATGGTGTTTATGATATCGACGGTGATTGATATCAACGCAACGGCCTTGGTTAAACCAGTACGATAAATTATGGATTATATAAAGTGATACTAATAGCGCGAATATGACGACGGTATGGGATGTCATAATCGACCCAATAAGCATATGCTGCGGCAACATGGTGAGGCTACGGCGGATAATTATACATATGGTGCAGTGGCGTTTAATGGTACGACTATTGATGATGCATGGTAGGGCGACATATGGTGATGCTACGACGGCCGATGATACATATGGAGCAGCGACGTTTAATAGTACGACTACTGATGATACATGGTACGGCGACATATGGTGAGACTACGGCGGATAATTATACATATGGTGCAGTGACGTTTAATGGTACGACTACTGATGATACATGGCACGGCGACATATACTAATGGTACTACGACAATGGCTGATGATTTTATGGTACGACGACCTGGCAATGAACATTGGCACTTTGGCATAATATGACAACTGATGATACGTATAACACTGATGGTACATATGGCCCGGCGACGTTTAGTAATGGTACAACGACACACAGAAATGGAACCCACGGTACGACAATATTTCCCAAGGAGATTGTACGACGCTAAAGGATACGACCGCATGCAGAATATTCAGCTTAGACATTAAAGTGAAATTATATTGATATTAAGTATATTAATCAAATATATAGTGTATTCTAAAATGACATTGAACTTGAACTTTAATTAAGAGTGACAAGAAACAATTCGAGGAAAATAAACGTGGACTTTAGAGTTGAGAAATATTCAGAAAAACTGAATTTGTTCAGATGTAATAATATATCGTGACTTCAATTTATTTTTTTAAAAAAGAAAGTATATAAAAACATTCTTTTAATCTGATTTGGGCATATGTGTTATTGTCAGTCACATTAACTATTAATTATTTTATTCTATTAGTTTGACATTGTAAAATTTAAACCCAATATGTAATTATGTGGGATATTCCATGGTTAAGGTGGGATCACAAAACCTTAGTCCTTATGTACTTGTCAAAAAAGGAATACTTCAGAGGTTACGTTTGATATATAACACTGTCAAGGTTCGCGTACAGCAGTCTAAAAATAGAATTAGTTAACATTTTATGGTCATTTAGCGAAGAGTAGACATCTGATGAGGAAGTATAACTGATAATTTATGATTGGTGTATAAATTAAGGAGGCATTTTATGACCATTTAGCGGAAGTAATTTGGGTTTAGTGCTGAAGCTACAAGCTTTAAAAGGCAGATGAGTTTTTACTTCTAGGGGGACAGTTTACTTTAGAAAGCCCAAGTGTGAAGTAATGTAGTAATTTAGGGCAGTTTACTTAGGTATGGCGAGATGTTAAGTCGTCAAGTTTGAGTTGAGGGAGATTTCTTTTGAAGAAATAAATGTATATAGAAAATCCTGCTTTATGTGTTAATGATGTGCGATGTTGAAACACCTCACACCCCTGCTACACACACACACACACACACACACACACACACACACACACACACACACACACACACACTTACACATTTTTTATTTCTACAAACCTTACAAATAACAAATTTTATGTTAAAGTCACCCGGACTAAGTACCTATTAAATTATTGGTATTGTAAATGCATCTACAGTAGTACAGTCTATATTGTTAAAACAACGATTTTCATGATAAGTGATGGAGCGTATAATGGCAATAAAGGTGTCGATGTGTAATTCAAGGCTTAATATAACACAAGGTGTTGTATTTGCCACACAAACAATTAGTAAAATAACACCAAAACTTAGTTATCCCTCAGGCTATAAATCCAAAGTCACTAGACGAACTGGTTCTCTGCAGACTCGTATCGTATGATATGGTCCATGTCATTGTAACCACTTTTTTTCTTCATTTAACTGAAAAAACGTTCAGCACTGACAACCTACTGCACCAGTAGACAGTATAATCATGAAATCTTTAGCTTCTTAAGAGATATTGTTAGTTTATCATCATCTAGACTAAAGTCTATATTTGAAAAGCCATTCCATCATTAGGTATATTGTTATTATTAATATTATATTTAGAGCACTCCCAGCAGTGCATATAAATGACACTCCATGGACGGTAATCTATAAATGTTTAAATAATTGTTTAAGTTGAAAACTGTCACAGTTGTACTGCAAGACTAAGGAATTACAATGCTTAAACTCCTTTGTTTGTGAAAATCAACGATTGCTTTGCCGAATCTGACTTTCTATACGAATCGTTGGAATTGTTACATGGACTACTTATTGCAAAGCATGATTAATTTCGAGAAGTAATTAACAGATAAGTGATGGCCAGGAACTTGTCCAAGGGAAACGTAGACCTAAAGGAATCCAAAACCGTTGAAAACATGCGGTTATATGAACGGTCGTCATGACACAGCACCAGAAATTATTATATTCTGCAATAATGGTTATTTTGCCCACAAATTCGAAACAATTCATTGATGTTACTAAAAATATATAACATCATGATGACTAGTTAGAACATGAATACAGAAATTATCACGAATGGAGAATACACTGTGATGTGCAGGATGTTATCTTTCTTGCAGCAAACCACTGAGAAGTAGATGCAATTCCGTGATTTACAAGCATTCAAGCAAACATGTGTTGTGAGAGTGAATCAGTTATTTTAGGAAATAAACATAACAATACATAAGAATCATGCTGAACGCTAAGGTCAAATAAACGGCCCGTAGGCCAAGTGTATGTCCTGGCAGTTGATAACATATACAATGCAAAATTGTTAAATTGTAATACACATCAATTTTACTTGATCAAATTTATTATATATTATGTTGTTGCGGTCTTAATGATAGTTGTCGAAACAACATATACCTTTGTTTAAGACATATAAACATAAACTGCCAGTCACGAAGTTTGGTTGAACAATAAAAGTATACGGTTTGTTAATGAACACATTGGGACATGTTAGTCAGATTCATCAGCGTTACAATGGATATAATGTGTAAAATATTTGGGTATTTTCATTAAGGTTAACTATTCTTCGCTACATAAAGCTTTGTTTTATTGCACCCAGTGACCGTTGATCCCTATTACTTTTTTGTCTTGGCAACCGATGAAATATTGCCATGAACAGTCTAAAGTCACTTTCAATTACAACATATTTCCAAGAACGTTCCGTACCACATGCGATGAGTTTTGGAATTGCTTTTATCAGATTAAAAAGGAAGAGTGTAAATTTTTCACTTTTTTGTTTTTGAGTTAGAAATACTGGAAAATTTAAATGTTCCCCCAATTTAATCGGCTTTAGATAATCATGATTATATTTTTACAACACTTACATTTAACCTCACCCGGACATTTGTATTAAGGTTATTAAGTACATCCAATGCTTGTTCTAAGGGTTTTGTCCTGTATAATTTTGATGTACATATTTATTTATCAGAGTAATTACTTTGCTTTTTACATCCGGGACAAACACTTCTTTATAAAATATTGTGCAAAACAGAGGCAAAAAAAAATACTGAAACACGTAAAAAAAGGTTTGATCTATTAATTATGAAATTAAACACAAAAATCACTTCTTGGTGACAACAGGAAATGACGTCATCAGCATGGCGGCTTTCAGCGTGCTTAGCCAATAATAGACCCGATGTTTTCAATGGGGTCCCTGAAACAATTGTACACACATATGTATTAAATGATGATTTTAAAAGCACAGAATTAAGTATAGATTTGACTGTTAATGTCAAAATGTTTCAGTAATCCGGGTAATTGATAAAGGAACTCCTCAAACGAAATCTAACCAGAACAAACGGTCTTCGGCATTTGGCTGACAAACCTTCTGTTTCCTTCTTGAAATATTTTGATGAACGTATTCATATCCATCATGACGCGCATCAGTGATTGTAGGTGGTTATGTTAAATGCATTATTCAATCAGTTTCTGTTAAATAATGAAGAACCAGTTATTTTGTCTATATTTCATCAAATTCCACCAATTATTAAGAAAGATGTTTACATTGGTTGAAATGTTTACATTGCTCTAGGTCAAACGGGTTTTATATGAATCTAATTTATATATACAACAATATGATATTTACTTATCCCTGTCATCATATAAAATTATATGATATTTACTTATCCCTGTCCACATATAAAACTATATTATATTTACTTATCCCTGTCCACATATAAAACTATATGATATTTATTTATCCCTGCCCACATATAAAAGAATATGATATTTACTTACCCCTGCCCACATATAAAGATATATAATATTTACTTATCCCTGTCCAAATATAAAGATATATGAAATTTACATATCCCTGACCACATATATAGCTATATAATCTTTACTTAACCAATACTCATATAAAACTATATAATCCTTACTTACCCATGTCCACATATAAAGATATAAAATCTTTACTTAATCCTGTCAAAATATAAAACTATATGATATTTACTTACTCCTGTCCACATATAATGAAATATAATCTTTACTTATGGAATTTTCATATAAAACAATAATAATTTTACTTATCCCTGTCCACATTTTGAAATATAGTATCTTTACTTACTACTGTCCACATAAAAAGATACCTGTTCAAATATAAAACTATATGATATCTACTTACTCCTGTCCACATATAAAGATATTTAATCTTCATTTACTCCTGTCCACATGTAAAGATATATACTCTTTACTTATACATGTCCACATATCAATATATATAATCTTTACTTACTTCTGTCCACATATAAAAATATATAATCTTTACTTATCTCTGTCCACATATAAAACTATATAATCTTTACTTACTCCTGTCCACATATAAAGATATATAATCTTTACTTACTCCTGTCTACATAGAAATATATATAATCTTTACTTATCCCTGTCCACATATCAATATATATAATCTTTACTTACTCTTGTCCACATATAAAAAATATGATATTTACTTACTCCTCTCCACTTATAAAGATATATAATCTTTATTTATCCCTGTCCACATATAAAGATATATAATCTTTCCTTATCCCTGTCCACATATCAATATATTTAATCTTTACTTACACCTGTCCACATATAGAACTATATGATATTTACTTACTCCTGTCCACATATAAAGATATATAGTCTTTACATATCCTTGTCCACATATAAATATATGTAATCTTTACTTATCTTTGTCCTCACATAAAACAATATATTATTTATTAACCCCTGTTCACATGTAAAACTATATGATATTTTCTTATGCCTGTCAATATATAAAGATATATAATCTTTACGTATCCCTGTCAACATATAAAGATATATGATAATTACTTATCCCCTTTCCACATCAAAAACTATATGATATTTACTTACACCTTCTCATATATAGACTATATGATCTTTACTTACCACTGCCTACATATAAATATACATGATATTTACTCATCCCTGTCAACATATAAAACTATATAATCTTTACTTACTCCTGCCCACTTATAAATATATATATTCTTTACTTATCCCTGTCCACATATTAAGATATAGATGATCTTTACTTACCCTTGTCCACATATAAAACTATATAATCTTTACTTATCCCTGTCCACATATAAAACTTTATGATATTATTTACTCCTGTCCACATATAAAGATATATACTCTTTAATTACCCCTATCCACATACGAAAATATATGATATTAACTTACTCCTGTCAACATATGAATATATATAATCTTTACTTATCCCTGTCCACATATAGAGATATATAATCTTTACTTGTCCCTGTCCACATATAAAGATATAAAATCTTTACTTGTCCCTGTCCACATATAAAGATATATTATCTTTACTTATCCCTGTTCACACATAAAACTATATGATATTTACTTACCCCTGTCCACATATAAAGATATATAATCTTTACTTATCCCTGTCCACATATAAAAATATATAATCTTTACTTATCCCCGTCCACATATAAAACTATATGATATTTACTGACTCCTGTCCACATATAAAGATATATTATCTTTACTTATCCCTGTCCACAAATAAAATTATATGATATTTACTTACCCTTGTCCACATATAAAGATATATAATCTTTACTTATCCCTGTCCACTTATAAAACTATATGATCTTTACTTATCCCTGTCCACTTATAAAACTATATGATCTTACTTACTCCTGTCCACATATAAAACTGTGATATTAACTTACCTCTGTCTACATATAAAACTATAAGATCTTTACTTACTCCTGTTTACATATAAAACTTATATGATATTTACTAACTCCTGCCCACGTATAAAACTATATGATATTTACTTAACCCTCTCCACATATTAAACCATATGATCTTTACTTATCACTGTCCACATATAAAACTATATGATATTTACAATGTACTAACTCCTGCACACATATAAAACTATATGATATTTACTTACCCCTGTCAACATATAAAGGTATATGATCTTAACTTACTCCTGCTCACATATAAAGTTATATGATCTTTACTTAATCCTGTCCACATATCAAGAAATGTTATCTTTACTTTCTTCACCTCGCATATATATATAATCTTTACTTACTCCTGCCCACATATAAAGATATATAATCTTTTTTTCTCCTGTTCGCATATAAAGATATATGATCTTTACTTACTTCTGCCCTCATTTAAAGATATATAATCTTTACTTACTCCTGCACGCATATAAAGATATATAATCTTTTTTTCTCCTGTTCGCATATAAAGATATATGATCTTTACTTACTTCTGCCCTCATTTAAAGATATATAATCTTTACTTACTCCTGCACGCATATAAAGATATATAATCTTTACTTACTCCTGCTCGCATATAAAACTATATGATATTTACCTATCCCTGCCGACATATAAAATATATGATCTTTACTTACCCCTGCCCACATATAAAACTATATGATCTTTACTTACCCCTGCCCACATATAAAACTATATGATCTTTGCTTACCCCTGTCCACATATAAAACTATATGATCTTTACTTACCCTGTCCACATATGAAGATTTATGATATTTACTTACTCCTGCTCGCATATAAAGATATATGATCTTTATTTACTCCTGCATGCATATAAAGATATATAATCTTTACTTAATTCTGCACGCATATAGAGATATATAATCTTTACTTACTCCTGTACGTATATTAAACTATATGATATTTACCTACCCCTACCCACATATTAAACTATATGATCTTTGCTTACCCCTGTTCGCATAAACAGCTAGTATATGATCTTTACTTTTTCCTGCTCGCATATAACGATATATGATCTTTACTTACCCCTGCACACATATAAAGATATATGATCTTTACTTACCCTTGCCCACATATAAAACTATATGATCTTTGCTTACCCCTGCCCACATATAAAACTATATCATCTTTGCTTACCCCTGTCCACATATACAACTATATTATCTTTACTTCTCCTACACGCATAAAAAAACTATATTATCTTTGCTTACCCATGCCCACATTAAAAGATATATGATCTTTACTTACCCCTGCCCACATATAAATCTATATGATCTTTACTTACCCCTGCCCACATATAAAACTATACGATTTTTGCTTACCCCTGCCCACATATAAATCTATATGATCTTTGCTTACCCCTGCCCACATATAAAACTGTATTATCTTTACTTACTCCTGCTCACATATAAAACTACATGATCTTTACTTTCTCCTGCCCTCATATAAAGATATATGATTTTACTTATCCCTACCCACATATAAAACTATATGATCTTAACTTACTCCTGCTTGCATATAAAACTATATGATCTTTACCTACTCCTGCCCACATATAAAACTATATGATCTTTACTTACTCCTGCTCGCATATAAAACTATATGATCTTTCGCAGTGTTCGTCGTTCCACTCAAAGTTGTATTGTGCAAAGAATGTCAGACAGTCTTCTTCACCACCACTTTGGTTTGGTTCACCCTGGTGCCAAAAGGTCATTTCAATGCTACAAATATACTTGAAAATCAATATATCCCTGTATGTATAAATTTTGAATTGATACCCAAATACATGATTTCAACATTGCCGTGTGTCGCTTTAAAGCCGGGTTCGATTAGCTCAGTCGGTAGTGCGTCTGAATATCAATCCAGGGATTGTTAATTCGAATTCTCGCCCAGCCACAGTCTTCGTGATAATTGATATACGACATTGCGCCTCATTAGCAATCATTTCTCATCACTGATTCAAGTGGGAAAGTGATCAAGTTACTTCTGGAGATGGGGTGTTTTCGATTACTGGTTAACTTTCCAGGATCCCAGGAAAGAGTGGTTAGGCAAAATGATTGTCTGTGAGCCCTCGAATAAAATGTGATGAAAACAAATGTACGCATCAGTCGAGTGGATAGAATAATTTGGTTCTGTAGTTGTTGTATGGTGTTTAGCGTCGCTTTCAACAATTTTTCAGTCATATCGCGACGGTGTCTACTTGAGACCGTATTCTGAGCGCTGTCACATTAGAGTATCATGCCGCAGACACGTACTATGATACCCCACCCAGTCACATTATACTGACACCGGGCCGACCAGACCTAGAACTGTCCTCTAAATGCTGAGAGCCAAGCGAGGAAGCTTCTAGTACCATTTTTAAAGTCTTTGGTATGACCCGGCCGGGGATCGAACCCACGACCTTCCGCATGCGAGGCGGACGCTCTACCACTAGACCATGCTGCGGTCGCTTTGGTTATGTAATATTGGGAGTTAATGAGTAATACCTTGTTATAGTTTAATACAATTACCTGTCTCCCGTGCCTGCCCAAACCCACGAGGACTCGTTTTGCATATCGGTACCAGCTGTCCAGAACTGGTCCCCCCTCGCTATATAATATAGAACATATGTATGTTAGCCGTATGTATATGGCGTCCTCAGTGTTAGGTTGATAAGTTACTTGGCTGCGTTTTTCTATAATTAACAATAATACGTGTAGTAGTTTTTTTATGTGGAAGGGTAGCTCTTTGGTTGGTCACTGTACATTATGACTTGTTGGGTTTCAATCCCATTGCCAGTTAGGCAGTGCTATAAGGAACGAGCAAGCAGTTTACTCGCTCAAGTAAGCACTATAGTCAATGGACTCAAGAAGCCACTTTGGCACGATTAATTGTTTTTCTATCCGCATTTCAACATATTTGCAGGTCATAAACTAAGTGACAGACAAATTATTTCCCTTGACGTGGCAGTTACACTAAATTAACCCATAACGTCGACAACACATACTATAAGAATCATACATGGGTTTGAGATCCGGATAGAAATTCCGTCCCGAGGGATAACTGTTTTGAAAAACCCGAAATAATTATGATGTCACAAATATTCGTGTGACGTTTATTGTGTTCTTACAACTTTTAAAATTGGCGCTCAAAGTCTTTATAAAACCGGTATTACAATGGTACTACATGTATATGCAGATCAAAAATCCTGTGCACGGGCACCACACATGACTGTGGCCAGGGATTGAACGCATGATCCTGCCGATTAATGGTCCAATGCTAAAGCTTTAGACCACAAACTCAACATCTGATATATCTTAAGGAAAGTAAAACAATGTACAATGATTTGTACGAAGATTTAGATTAAATGGTATTTACAAGTATGCAGTTTGGTCAGTTCCTTTTTGATATGATCATTTTCTCTGGCAGATTCTACTATTACCAAATGCGAGTCCAGTGCAGTACAATAATTCTGTGAAAAAAAAAGTAATATTTGTTAGCTTGTCTAGTCTATGTATTATGAGCATTTAACTTAAATTTTAACACAAAACCTGACAGTAAAAAAATCAGTCTATAAAGGATAAAAACTCATACCAACACCTTATCTGACATATTGATACATACATATAACTCAAGCCGGGCCCGATGAACAATCGGTTGTTCGCATGGTTGCCAATATATTGGTCGAGAGTTTAAATCCCTGCCCGGCCCTTTTTTGTCATGTCATGAAATTTTTTTCCGGCCATGAGTCTCGCTTCAGTGAATATGTGGATAAGATTGAGCTGAATATATCAAGTTGAAAGACAGTTTGAGATTAATGAACGGACATGAATGTATTTACTTTTGCAATCTTCCAGGGTTCATGTCTTATATCCACGTATAGGTAACAAGAGTCGTCAAACCTCTCCCAGCCATTCGGACAATAACTTGAAACTGAAATTAAAACATTTCTATTAATATTTGTATTCAACAAACGACTTAATGTACGTTCGTGATGGGTCAAATGAATGATACTTCATAGTGCATAGTGACCATGATGTGGCTATTACTCACGCACCCCCTTTGAACTACATGTGTGATGACATATGTTGCTAATTTTTAGCTTGGAACGCATACAAACATTAACAGGTCACTGTTCCTCATTCGGAAATACAGTTACTTAGATATCTAGTTCATTGTCAGATTTCTTCTAAATAATTAATCAAATGGGATCATCGAGCCAATGAAGGATGTGATATGTTTTTATCGTCTGTAAAACGTGAAGTGAAACCAACTTCATTTACATCTTCTGTTACATTAAAACAGCAAATAGTAAATTTATCTGTTTGTAAAATTGTAACACAAATAGAACGTATAAATGTTTACTTTCTTACCTACAGCTAAAAGCAACAACAACACAAAAATGTCTCCGAGCACCGCCGCCATTTTGTTTTCTTCCAGTCAGAGTTCTAGTTTCTCACTCGGGCTATTTGACCATTTACCAGTTTACGATCGTGCCGTTATCTATGTTATGGTTACGGAGTGGCATTGAAAGCTGTTTTGGGCACTTATCTCTACATATCAGTATATTTTTACTTCTATTTGATATAAAATCATTTTAGTGACCTGCTCAGGAAGTTTATTAATTCTAAATTATAATAACTACTGGTACTGTATTCTTCTAGGAGTAATATTTTTGCCATATGACTGACAAGCAGCTAAACTACACTGTCTGCTGAACGTGAATATTCAAACGAAAAGCTCTGTGTCTTGTGTCGCAGTAGTATTTTATCTAAAATCTGAAGGCATAGCAAGCTTATCCTAATCTCTGTCTTATCATACGTATATATTATTTTCTTGCTCTACTGCCTTTTGCATCGGTTGCATTTGTACATGGAGCATTATAAAGCCATCGATTGCATCGGCATGTAATATTGCAAAATCATTCATTGTAACTGCATGTAGCAGTGCACAACTATCGATTGCATCTGCATGTAGCATTGCAGTCATCGATTGCATCTGCATGTAGCATTGCAAACCCATCGATTGCATCTGCATGAAGCGTTGCAAACTCATCGATTGTAGCTGCATGCAGCAGTGCACAACTATCGATTGCATCTGCATGTAGCATTGCAGTCATCGATTGCATCTGCATGTATCATTGCAAACCCATCGATTGCATCTGCCTGGCAAAACTATCGATTGCATTGGCATGTAGCATTGCAAACCCATCGATTCCATCTGCATATAGCATTGCAAAACTATCAATTGCATCGGCATGTAGCATTGCAGTCATCGATAGCATTAGCATGTAGCACTGCGAAACCATCGATTGCATCGACATGTAGCACTGCAAAACCATCGATTGTATCAGCATGAAGCACTGCAAAACCATCGATTCCATATGCATGTAACTTTGCAAAGTCATCGATTGCCTCTGCATGTAGCATTGCAAAACTATCGATTGCATCTTCATGTAGCATTGCAAAACTATCGATTCCATCTGCATGTAGCACTGCAAAACCATCGATTTCATCTGCATGTAGCTTTGCAACCATCGATTGCATCTGCATTTAGCATTGCAATCATCGATTGCAACTACATGTATAATTGCAAAACCATGGCTTTCATCTGCATGTAGCGGCACTTGTTTCTTTATATATATATTCACTTGACCATTTCTGTTTTTGACAATAAACACACGTGCATGCTGTCGTATTTGTAAGAGAATGATGAGGCGTGAACATTTTATTTCCGTTGCATCGCCTTTTACTGTGACAAAAGGATAAGGGTAATGTTGTGTGTGCCCGTTTACCAGAGTTAAGCTTCCTGGTGTCGTATTTTGCTACTCGTCGTTCCAATATTATGACCCTGTTGTCACTTCTCTATATGTGTTTTATACTTATTGTAATTGTTCATTGTTTTTATAAAGCTCAGGTCGATTCTATGGATCTATGAATTCAATGCTACTTTTCCTATATCATGTAAATATGGACTCTTCAGTTATTTAATATGATGCGATGTATTTTTCTCTGGTACATGCGGCGGCCAGAGCCACAGAAAAATTATATTTGTGGTATGACAAGACGATGCACAGGACATGTATCCAGTATCTTCATCCGTTTAAGGCTTTAGGATAGTTTCGTCATCTCTGAATGCCCAGTTCTTCAGGTCGTCGCACGATAAAGGAGAACCGTTGGATGGCTGTGAAGGTGAACCAACTAACATGTAGTACGTTGAAGAGTCAAACGATCATATCATTTACACATTTTGATAAATTTTTAAAGTTTAAAGTGATAGATAACGCAGAATCTTATAAAAATCGGGTAAAGATAAATCATGTCGCAAAGGTGTTTCAAATCGGGGTTGCATTATCAAATAAGAAAGAGGAGAATTAAATGATAAAACTTATGTAATTTGTATTTAAAGAGTATGTTTAGTAATACATATATAACCTTTATTATAATACACGGCGGAGCTGCATCCTCTATCAACATGAATAAGGAAATATAAACCTAATATTAAGTAGCTCGGATATATCTCCGTCAAAATGTAGAAAAAGAACAGTATCACTATCAAAGCTTTCTCCTTTGTCATATAATTTCGTTTTTATAACACCATTAGAGAGATGTAAATCTGTATCCGATAATGTCAGCATTGTTGAACAAGAGACGACAATGATAATTTGTGGATACCGTTTCAGTGACAAACATAAGTCTCAGTTTCAAGTATCTTGAAGTACTGGAAGTATCATTGAAGACATCAAAGACATCATCGTTCGATACTCACGCGTAATCCATTTCGATACTCTCTATTTACCACCCATTGGATATTACACTAGCTTTGATTCGTCTCTACCAAGCCACAATGCAAACATGTGATTGGTTCCGTCACGATTTCATGAAGGGAACGTTATGTAGTCGTAACATTAGTTTCATGCAAACGCCGTTTTGATAAGACATTAACGTCAGCTGTATTTTGTTCTGTTCTGTTCAAATGAAACGACGCAGAGCTAGCGTAATTTCGCACGGGTGACTGATGGAGAATATCGGAATTGACACCCATAGGTATCCGGCGATGCAAAGACATCAGCAACATAAAAACAAGTGTGACATGTGATGTAGAGTTGATACAATTCGCAATTATACATATACGTTTCATCTAAACGCTGTGTCAGCGATCGAATTAATGAATTATTTAAAAGAAATGATAGTGATTGATAAATTTCTTGACCTCAAATACAATTTGTCAATTTCATCATTAGTAAAAAAATTCATGGACGGAATAACATGCCAAATATGTAGTGTTATCTCTATAAGTGTCAAGGCTTATTTTTAATTAAAATGTGTTGGGAAGTAATGGGAAAGTCTTAATGAAGAAACGTGCTACTGTCTGGTACCTAAATTATTCAAGATTATCTTAGTTTTTAAAGGTCACAACATATATATATATATAAATATATATCAGAAGTCGCTTATGTTTTATACAATATATTTTAACATTTTAATGGAATGTTAATAATTTGGCAAGTATGTTCGTAACAAATGAATTAGAATTGGCTTTGAATGTGTTTGTATATGTTATCCTGTAACAAATCAGGAATCCAGTACATGTTAAAAAGCTTTACCTGTTGTCCTCTACAACTGTACACCAGTGTTTACAATTGTTATTTCTAATAGTGGATTCGGTTATACAATGTCCTCTTCCGTACAACTTGATAAGTTTTATAACGGATAGATCACGACACGCACCATGTTGTGCTAATTAACATTCTGGTCGAGATAAGTATGAGTGTGTTTAATATCCTTTTCAAGAATCCGTGCCAACCGATCAAGAATCTTAAACCAACAAGACTTTAATTCTCTATGTCTCTTTGCTTTAAAATGCTTTCATAAACAGTCGCTGTTGAATTGCGTATTGTGTTCCTATCATTCTCAGAGTATATTATATATATCTGGTCAGGATCGTAGCATGTGTGTGGTCTAAAACTATAATAAGAAGTATACATCTTACTACACAGTTACGCCCCCTTTTCCCACGGTAACATGATTCTAACGCTTAAAAACAAGGGCTATGTAATAATTTGGTTTTGAAATATTTTCAAAATGGTTCATAGTAGCTGTGATTGCTTGCTTCAGATGAGTAGTTGGTATAGTATATACTGCAAAACGACATCACAGGTGTTAAAAAAAGTGACTTTTATAGGATTTCAACATATGCATGTAATTATGAGCATCTGAGGACTTTTTTTTTCGAAAAAATCTCAGGGTGCCACTGCACCCTCTTTTTAAAACAACCAACGTGGTTAACCTACCAGTTATTGTGCATTTTTATGTGGTTTTACATTCCTGCTATGAAAAAAAAACTAACAAAAAATTCTATGTGGAATTCATTTTTTACCATGGAAATCCTAGACCTTATTTTATAAAGAACAAAGAACACACTTTAACTGTGAAGTGAGACCTTAATACACTATTCCATAATAAAACTGAAGATGCTTGAGTGATGACATTTCAAAGAATCATCTTGTTTTAATAAATCAAGTGTTCTCTCTTCATTGCGTCAAGTCATCCGAGTTTTTGTGCCTATTTACATTATGATCAAGATGGGATGATGTTTGCATTAAACACATTTCAGGGCCATATACATCAACATTCTGAACAAGTTTAGTCAGGATCGGATGAAAATTAATTATACTGCAGTGTGGACAAGTGAACGGACGGACGAACAACGAACAAATAATTGACTGACCATTGACCAGTGGATCTTGAGCTAAAACACTTGTTTAACTTGATGACGTGGCTGAGTGGTCTAAGGCGCCGTCTCAAGATCATTTACCTCTCGCCGCTAAGGTCGTAGGTTCGAGTCCAGCTCGCTCCAAAAACTTTATGTGAGAAAGTTTCCAGTTACTCGCGGAAGGACGGTGGTTCCACTCAGTCTGACTCAGGCTAAGGTCTTCCTCCACCAGTAAAACTGGATATGCCATATATAACATGCAATGTGTTGAAAATTGCGTTAAACCCCATTAAATAAATTAACTTGAAGAAGTGTAATATTTAATAATCACATTAAATAAGCAAATCAAAAACCATGCAACAACCGAAGACGGAGCAAAGACGTGTTCACCAGAATGCTCTAGCCCACAACAGATCCGGGGTTGTCAATCGGGTCCCTGTAAATAAACAATCACGTTACCTTTATGATACTTCGTATTTCAATTGTATTTATGTATTGAAAATTGCACTTAGTAATAATTCAATCATACAATATCTAAATAAATAAAACGAACTTTATTCCTTTTTCTTCAAAGGTGTCCACACGAATAAATAAGAAGACCGCATTGGCCTTTAATCGTTCAACTTTGCTGCAAGAGATTACACAACTCCAACTATCTAGAACATTTTTTACAACCGAAGGGTCATAGCTCGCTGAGAAACGATCAGACACTATCAAATCAAAATGTAATTTCTGTAAGACCTTGTCCGAGCTGTTATTGTTATATAATATTGTACACGTGTGGTTAAATTTTAATGGATCATACATATGCTAGAATACACATACACACTGACGATTGAAGGGTCAAAACTTTGAACATGAATTTTCAAAAATGATATTGTGGTAATGTAACTACTTTACGAGTTTTAGCGTGTGTGGTAATGTAACTACTGTACGAGTTTTAGAGTGTGTGGTAATGTACGAGTTTTAGCGTGTGTGGTAATGTAACTACTGTACTAGTTTTAGCGTGTGTGGTAATGTAACTACTGTACGAGTTTTACCGTATGTGGTTATGTAACTACTGTACGAGTGTTATCGTGTGTATTAATTTAACTACTGTACTAGTGTAAGCGTGTGTGGTAATGTAACTACTGTACACGTGTTAACGTGTGTGGTAATGTAACTACTGTACGAGTGTTAGCGTGTGTGGTAATGTAACTACTGTACGAGTTTTAGCGTGTGTGGTAATGTAACTACTGTACGAGTGTTAGCGTGTATGGTAATGTAACTACGGTACAAGTGTTAGCGTGTGTGGTAATGTAACTAATGAACGAGTTTCAGCGTGTGTGGTAATGTAACTACTGTACGAGTATTAACGTGTGCGGTAATGTAACTACTGTACGAGTGTTAGCGTCTGTGATAATGTAACTACTGTACGAGTTTAAGCTTGTGTGGTAATGTAACTACTGTACGAGGTCTAGCTTGTGTGATAATGTAACTGCTATACGAGTTTTAGTGAGGGTTCAATGAAAGATGTGAGTGCTAGAGTAATGCATTTTAGCTCATTTGAGCCAAAGGCTCTCAGGTGAGCTTTTGTGATCGCCTGGTGTCCGTCGTCTGTCGTCCGTCGTCCGTCGTCTGTCGTCCGTCGTTAACTTTTAGCTTCTAACAACTTCTCCTCTGAAACCACTGGGCCAAGTTTGATATAACTTCACAGAAATGGTCCATGGGTGACCCTCTACCAAGTTTGTTCAAGCCATCTTGATTCGTGAAAAAAATTGGCGCCAGGGGGCGGGGTAAGTTTAAATAATAAAAACTTCTGGTCAGAAACTACTAGCTCGATTTCGAAATAATTTCACAGAAATGTTCCTTGGAGGGCCCTTCCCCATGTTTGTTCAAACCGTAGTGATTCGTCAAAAATCATGGCGGCCAGGGGGTTGGGGTTAGTTTACTGGATAAGCTATAGAAAAAAAATTAAAAAATCTTCTTGTCAGAAACCACCGGATCGATTTTAAAACAATTTCGCAGAAATGTTCCTAGGTTGACCCTTTACCAAGTTTGTTCAAGCCATTGTGATTTGTTAAAAAACATGACCGCCACAGTGAGGTGCTAGTTTACTTTATAGGCAGCTATAGTAAAAACTTTCTTGAATGTCAGAATCTACTGACCTGATTTCGATGTAATTTCACTGACATTTACCATGGGTGAACCTCTACCAAGTTTGTTCCAGCCATTGCGATTCGTCGAAAAACATAGTCGCCAGGAGGGGAGGCTGGTTTTCTTTATATGGATATATAGTGAAAACTTTCTTTCGATATCTGATATCCAGATATCCGCACAAGGATACTATTGTTATCGCACAACGCTTCTACGCATCTGTTACATCTTCAAAACAAATCAAAATTCTAACTACTCGTCTATTTCGTTTTTCTGGAATTTTAAGTGTACATGTATTATATAATCTACTTAAGTTGGGTGTCTCAAGGTCACTCAGGTGAGCGATATAGCGTCATCTTGGCCTCTTGTTAAAGAAGTAGGGATCATAGCTCTGGCATACTTTGATAATTCGATATAATTGATTCAGGCACCTGACACAGATATTATGATTATATAACAGTTGTGTAATTGTGATGCAGATAAAAAAAGTCCAATATTTGATGATTAAATACACAGACTTGTCTGATTTAGAAAGTTGGAGAACTTGTCCGAGATCTTGTATAGCTACCGTGAAAGCTAGATTGTGGTCCAATTGATTTACATATGTTACTAGCGTACATTATCCTTATATAGCTAGACCCTCCTATCGATTTACAAGACAAACAGCTAACAAAACATCATTTTACCAAATTACTTAATCGCAAATAGACACCAACCGTTTACCCCGTCAACGCTTTAAATGGTCCGTATTTGGTATTGTTCGTAGATAAATACAAGTCTGGTACCCAGTTACTGTTATTAAATGGTCCGTATTTGGTATTGGTCGTAGATAAATACAAGTCTGGTACCCAGTTACTGTTATTAAATGGTCAGTACTTGGTATTGTCCGTAGATACATACAAGTCTGGTACCAAGTTACTGTTATTAAATGGTCCGTATTTGGTATTGTTCGTAGATAAATACAAGTCTGGTACCCAGTTACTGTTTTTAAATGATCCATATTTGGTATTGTTCGTAGATAAATACAAGTCTGGAACCAAGTTACTGTTATTAAATGGTCAGTACTTGGTAATGTTCGTAGATAAATACATGTCTGGTACCCAGTAACTGTCATTAAATGGTCAGTACTTGGTGTTGTTCGTAGAGAAATACAAGTCTGGTACCAAGTTACTGTTATTAAATGGTCCGTATTTGGTATTGTTCGTAGATAAATACAAGTCTGGTACCCAGTTACTGTTTTTTTAAAATGGTCAGTACTTGGTATTGTTCGTAGATAAATACAAGTTTTGTACCCAGTTACTGATTTAAATGGTTCGTATTTGGTATTGTTCGTAGATAAATACATGTCTGGTACCCAGTTACTGTTATTAAATGGTCAGTACTTGATATTGTTCGTAGATTAATACAAGTCTGGTACCCAGTAACTGTTATTAAATGGTTCGTATTTGATATTGTTCGTAGATAAATACAAGTCTGGTACCCAGTTACTGTTATTAAATGGTCAGTACTTGGTATTGTTCGTAGATAAATACAAGTCTGGTACCCAGTTACTGATTTAAATGGTTTGTATTTGGTATTGTTCGTAGATAAATACAAGCCTGGTACCAAGGTACTGTTTTCAAATGGTCAATACTTACTCTAATTCACAGATAAAGGGTAACACTCTGTTACAATGTTCGTCATTCCAGTCGAAGTTATACCTCGGGTAGTACGTGAGACAGTCTTCCTCACCACCATTTTGATTGGGCTCCCCCGGGTGCCAGAATGTTACTTCAAAGCTGTAATTGGATAAAGCTTTAACAATGACAGTGTCGTAACGTGTATTGATTAACTTTCACAGTGTCGTAAATCGTAATTGATTAACTATGACAGTGTCGTAACGTGAAATTGATTAACTATGACAGTGTCGTAACGTGAAATTGATTAACTATGACAGTGTCGTAACACGTAATTGATTAACTATGACAGTGTCGTAACGTGTAATTGATTAACTATGACAGTGTCGTAATGTGTAATTAATTAACCATGGCAGTGTCGTAACGTGTATTGATTAACTATGACAGTGTAGTAACGTGTATTTATTAACTATTACAATATCGTAATGTGTAATTAATTAACCATGAAAGTGTCGTAACGTGTATTGATTAACTATGACAGTGTCGTAACGTGTATTTATTAACTATTACAATTTCGTAATGTGTAATGAATTAACTATGACAGTGTCGTAACGTGTATTATTTAACTATGACAGTGTCGTATCGTGTAATTGATTAACTATGACAGTGTCGTTACGTGTATTGAGTAACTATGACAGTGTCGTAATGTGTAATTAATTAACTATGACAATGTCGTTATGACAATGTCGTAATGTGTAATTAATTAACTATAACAGTCTCGTAACATGTAATTGATTAACTATGACAGTGTCGTAATGTGTAATTAATTAACTATGACAGTGTCGTAATGTGTATAAATTAACTATGACGGTGTCGTAATGTATAATTAATTACATATGACTGTGTCGTAACGTGTATTGATTAACTATGACAGTGTCGTCACATGTAATCGATTAACAATGACAGTGTCGTAACGTGTAATTGATTAACTATGATAGTGTCGTAACGTGTATTGATTAACTATGACAGTCGTTACGTGTAATTAATTAACTATTACAGTGTCGTAACGTGTAATTGATTAACTATGACAGTGTAAGAACTGTAATCGATTAATTATGACAGTGTTGGAACTTGTAATTGATTAACTATGACAGTGTTGGAACTTGTAATAGATTAACTATGACAGTGTCGTAACTTGTAATTGATTATCTATGACAGTGTCGTAACGTGTAATTGATTAACTATGACAGTGTACGAACGTGTATTTGATTTATTATGACAGTGTTGGAACTTGTAATTGATTAATTATGACAGTGTTGGAACTTGTAATTGATTAACTATAACAGGTCATAAAATGTAATTGATTAACAAATACAGTATCGTAAAGTGTAATTAATTAACAATGACAGCCTCGTTAGGCTTAAGCATCACGCAATATCACATGAGAACAGTTATATCATATCGTGAAGTTTAATTTAATAATAATGAAAGTGTCGTTATTTCGGCCTCGCGAGAATACCATCCAGATATCGTGAGACTACAGCAGGACCAGTTTCACTATAGATAATACACCTAGATAATATTCGTCAAAAGGGAAAGGTGTACTTGTCTTAATCTGGAAATATATGGTATTGGACAATAAATTATGGTCTTGAATGACCAGGCTTAACCGAAAATATAGAAATTTAATTAATTAAACATACTATTAGACTTGTACGGCCTGTCTTATCAAGAGGCTAACCGTTATACGACTACAGCTTATGGAAACGTTTTACTGAAGAACCCAGACGTTATTAAGTAACAGTTTATGGACTAAGCAGATCATTCTAATCAAGAACATTAAATATCATTAGTTTACAGTTTATGGACATACCGAACATTAAATATCTTTAGTCTGCCGTTTTTGGAGGTACAGAACATCTAATATCATTAGTCTACAATTTATGGACGTACTGAACATCAAATATCATTAGTTTACCGTTTATGGAGGTACAGAACATCTAATATTATTAGTCTACAGTTTATGGACGTACTGAACATTAAATATCATTAGTTTACCGTGAGTGGAGGTACAGAACATCTAATATCATTAGTCTACAGTTTATGGACGTACTGAACATCAAATACCATTAGTTTACCGTTTATGAACGTACAGAACATCAAATATCATTAGTTAACAGTTTATGGACGTACAGAACATTAAATAGCATTAGTCTACAGTTTATGGAAGTACTGAACATCAAATATCATTAGTTTACCATTTATGGACGTACACAACCTTAAATATCATTAATTTACAGTTTACGGACGTACAGAACATTAAATATCATTAGTCTATCGTTTATGGAGGTACAGAACATCTAATATCATTAATTTACAGTTTATGGACGAACAGAACATCTTATATCATTATTTTACCGTTTATGGAGGTACAGAACATCTAATATCATTAGTCTATAGTTTATGGACTAACAGAACATTAAATATCTTTAGTTTACCGTTTATGGAGGTACAGAACATCTAATATTATTAATTTACAGTTTATGGACGTACAGAACATCAAATATCATTATTCTACAGTTTATGAACGTACAGAACATTTAATATCATTAGTCTACAGTTTATTGACGTACAGAACATCAAATATCGTTAGTCTACAGTTTATGGACTAACAGAACATTTAATATCATTTGTCTACAGTTTATGGAAGTACAGAACATTAAATATCATTAGTCTACCGTTTATGGACTTACATAACAATAAATATCATTTTCTACAGTATATGGACGTACAGAACATCACATATTAGTCTACAGATTATGGACTCATTAACTAACATAAGTCTATAGTTTATGGACTTACAGAATATTAAATATCATTAGTTTACAGTTTATGGACTTACAGAACATCAAATAACATGTGTTTGCAGTTTATGGACTTACAGAACATTGAATAGCTTTAATCTACAGTTTATGGACTTGCAGAACATTAAATAGCAATAGTCTACCGTTTATTGACTTGCAGAACATAGACTAGTATTAGTCTACAGTTTATGGACTTATAGAACATTCAATAACATTAGTCTACAGTTTTTGGACTTACAAATCAATCTTTCCAAGAACATTGAATATTAACAATTTATGGACTTACAGGGAAAACCTATCTTTAGAACCTAGATAGTTCTAGACTACAGCTGCAGTACTGTAATACGATCTGTAAGATGTATAAGAACATCGATAGTTTTTTATATTACCATAATCCCAGTATTTGCCTACTCTCTAAAAGACTCGTTACTACCTCTAACCTGTCCCCAGTGTTTACCCACCCCAATATTGACTCGTAATACGTCATATCTGTCCCAAAGAGTTTGTCCACTCCCATATTGACGTGTTACTACGTCTTACCTGTCCCAATTGATTGTGCACTCCTATATTGACTCGTTACTGTACTACGTCTTACATGTCCTCAGTGTTTGTGCACTCCTATATTGACTCGTTACTACGTCTTATCTGTCTCCAGAGTTTTTGCACTCCTATATTGACTCGTTACTACGTCTTATCTGTCCCCAGTATTTGTGCACTCCTATATTGACTCGTTACTACGTCTTATCTGTCGCCAGTGTTTGTGCACTCCTATATTCACTCGTTACTACGTCTTATCTGACCCCAGTGTTTGTTCATTCCTATATTGACTCGTTACTATGTCTTACATGTCCTCAGTGTTTGTGCACTCCCATATTGACTCGTTACTACGTCTTATCTGTCTCCAGTGTTTTTGCACTCCTATATTGACCCGTTACTACGTCTTATCTGTCCACAGTATTTGTGCACTCCTATATTGACTCGTTACTACGTCTTATCTGTCGCCAGTGTTTGTGCACTCCTATATTGACTCGTTACTACGTATTATCTGACCCCAGTGTTTGTGCATTCCTATATTGACTCGTTACAATGTCTTACATGTCCTCAGTGTCTGTGCACTCCTATATTGACTCGTTACTACGTCTTATCTGACTCCAGTGTTTGTGCATTCCTATATTGACTCGTTACTATGTCTTACATATCCTCAGTGTTTGTGCACTCCTATATTGACTCGTTACTACGTCTAATCTGTCTCCAGTGTTTGTGCATTCCTATATTGACTCGTTACTATGTCTTACATGTCCTCAGTGTTTGTGCACTCCTATATTGACTCGTGACTACGTCTTATCTGACCCCAGTGTTTGTGCATTCCTATATTGACTCATTACTATGTCTTACATGTCCTCAGTGTTTTTGCACTCCTATATTGACTCGTTACTACGTCTTATCTGTCTCCAGTGTTTTTGCACTCCTATATTGACTCGTTACTACGTCTTATCTGTCCCCAGTATTTGTGCACTCCTATATTGACTCGTTACTACGTCTTATCTGTCGCCAGTGTTTGTGCACTCCTATGTTGACTCGTTACTACGTCTTATCTGACCCCAGTGTTTGTGCATTCCTATATTGACTCGTTACTATGTCTTATATGTCCTCAGTGTTTGTGCACTCTTATATTGACTTGTTACTACGTCTTATCTGACCCCAGTGTTTGTGCATTCCTATATTGACTCGTTACTATGTCTTACATGTCCTCAGTGTTTGTGCACTCCTATATTGACTCGTTACTACGTCTTATCTGTCCCCAGTATTTGTGCACTCCTATATTGACTCGTTACTACGTCTTATCTGTCGCCAGTGTTTGTGCACTCCTATATTGACTCGTTACTACGTCTTATCTGACCCCAGTGTTTGTGCATTCCTATATTGACTCGTTACTATGTCTTATATGTCCTCAGTGTTTGTGCACTCCTATATTGACTCGTTACTACGTCTTATCTGACCCCAGTGTTTGTGCATTCCTATATTGACTCGTTACTATGTCTTACATGTCCTCAGTGTTTGTGCACTCCTATATTGACTCGTTACTACGTCTTATCTGTCCCCAGTATTTGTGCACTCTTATATTGACTCGTTACTACGTCTTATCTGTCGCCAGTGTTTGTGCACTCCTATATTGACTCGTTACTACGTCTTATCTGACCCCAGTGTTTGTGCATTCCTATATTGACTCGTTACTATGTCTTACATGTCCTCAGTGTTTGTGCACTCCTATATTGACTCGTTACTATGTCTTACATGTCATCAGAGTTTGTGCACTCCTATATTGACTCGTTACTACGTCTTATCTGACCCCTGTGTTTGTGCACTCCTAAATTGACTCGTTACTATGTCTTACATGTCCTCAGTGTTTGTGCACTCTTACATTGACTCGTTACTACGTCTTATCTGACCCCAGTGTTTGTGCACTGCCATATTGACTCGTTACTACGTCTTATCTGTACCCAGTGTTTGTCCACTTCCATATTGACTCATTTCTACGTCTTACCAATCCACAGTGTTTGCCCACTCCCATATTGACTCGTTACTACGTCTTACCTGTCCCCAGTGTTTGCCCACTCCAATATTGACTCGTTACTTCGTCTTATCTGTCCCAAGTGTTTGCCCACTCCCATATTGACTCGTTACTACGTCTTACCTGTCCCCAGTGTTTGCCCACTCCCATATTGACTACCAGTCCCAGGTGTTTGCCCACTCCCATACTAACTCGTTACTACGTCTTACCAGTCCCAAGTTTTTGCCAACTCCTATAATGACGCGTTACTACGTCTTACCGGTCCCGAGTGTTTGTCCACTCTCATATTGACTGGTTATTTCGTCTTACCAGTTCCTAGTGTTTGTCAACTCTCATATGGACTCATTACTACGTCTTACCTGTCCCAAGTGTTTGCCCACTCCAATATTGACAGGTTGCTACGTATAACCTGTCCCCAGTGTTTGCCCACTCCCATATTGACTAGTTACTACGTCTTACATGTCCCAAGTATTTGCCCACTTCAATATTGACTCGTTACTACGTCTTACCTGTTCCCAGTGTTTGCCCACTCCTATATTGACTCGTTACTTCGTCTTACCTGCCCCCAGTGTTTGCCCACTTCAATATTGACTCGTTTCTATGTCTTACCTGTCCCCAGTGTTTGCCCTCTACCATATTGACTCGTTACTACGTCTTACATGTCCCCAGTGTTTGTGCACTTCCATATTGACTCGTTACTACGTCTTACATGTCCCCAGCCATTGTCCACTCCCATATTGACCCGTTACTACGTCTAACCTGTCCTCAGTGTTTGCGCACTTCCATATTGATTCGTTACTACGTCTTACCTGTACCCAGTGTTTGCCCACACCCATATTGACTCGTTCCTACGACTTGCATGTCCCCAGTGTTTGCCCACTCCAATATTTACTCGTTACTTCGTCTTACCATTCCCCAGTGTTTGTGCACTTCCATAGTGACTCGTTACTACGTCTTACATGTCCCCAATGTTTGCCAACTCCCATATTGACCCGTTACTACGTCTTACCTGTCGCCAGTGTTTGTGCACTTCCGTATTGACTAGTTACTACGTCTTACCAGTACCTAGTGTTTGCCCACGCTCATATTGACTTGTTCCTACGTTTTACCTGTACCCAGTGTTTGCCCACTCCAATATTGACTCGTTACTTCGTCTTACCAGTCCCCAGTGTTTGACCACTCCAATATTGACTCGTTACTACATCTTACCTGTCCCCAGTGTTTGCCCACTACCATATTGACTCGTTACTACGTCTTACAAGTCCCCAATGTTTGCCCACTCCCATATTGACTCGTAACTACGTCTTACCTGTCCCCAGTGTTTGCCAACTCCCATATTGACTCGTTACTACGTCTTACCTGTCGGCAGTATTTGTACACTTCCATATTGACTTGTTACTGCGTCTTACCTGTCCTAAGTAGTTGTGCACTCCTATATTGACTCGTGACTACGTCTTATCTGTCGCCAGTGTTTGTGCACTCCTATATTGACTCATTACTACGTCTTATCTGACCCCAGTGTTTGTGCATTCCTATATTGACTCGTTACTATGTCTTACATGTCCTCAGTGTTTTTGCACTCCTATATTGACTCGTTACTACGTCTTATCTGACCCCAGTGTTTGTGCATTCCTATATTGACTCGTTACTATGTCTTACATGTCCTCAGTGTCTGTGCACTCCTATATTGACTCGTTACTACGTCTTATCTGTCTCCAGTGTTTGTGCATTCCTATATTGACTCGTTACTATGTCTTACATGTCCTCAGTGTTTGTGCACTCCTATATTGACTCGTTACTACGTCTTATCTGACCCCAGTGTTTGTGCATTCCTATATTGACTCATTACTATGTCTTACATGTCCTCAGTGTTTTTGCACTCCTATATTGACTCGTTACTACGTCTTATCTGTCTCCAGTGTTTTTGCACTCCTATATTGACTCGTTACTACGTCTTATCTGTCCCCAATATTTGTGCACTCCTATATTGACTCGTTACTACGTCTTATCTGTCTCCAGTGTTTGTGCACTCCTTTATTGACTCGTTACTACGTCTTATCTGACCCCAGTGTTTGTGCATTCCTATATTGACTCGTTACTATGTCTTATATGTCCTCAGTGTTTGTGCACTTCTATATTGACCCGTTACTACGTCTTATCTGACCCCAGTGTTTGTGCATTCCTATATTGACTCGTTACTATGTCTTACATGTCCTCAGTGTTTGTGCACTCCTATATTGACTCGTTACTACGTCTTATCTGTCTCCAGTGTATTTGCACTCCTATATTGACTCGTTACTACGTCTTATCTCTCCCCAGTATTTGTGCACTCCTATATTGACTCGTAACTACGTCTTATCTGTCGCCAGTGTTTGTGCACTCTTATATTGACTCATTACTATGTCTTATCTGACCCCAGTGTTTGTGCATTCCTATATTGACTCGTTACTATGTCTTACATGTCCTCAGTGTTTGTGCACTCCTATATTGACTCGTTACTACGTCTTACATGTCATCAGTGTTTGTGCACTCCTATATTGACTCGTTACTACGTCTTATCTGACCCCAGTGTTTGTGCATTCCTATATTGACTCGTTACTATGTCTTATATGTCCTCAGTGTTTGTGCACTCCTACATTGACTCGTTACTACGTCTTACATGTCATCAGTGTTTGTGCACTCCTATATTGACTCGTTACTACGTCTTATCTGTACCCAGTGATTGTGCACTTCCATATTGACTCATTTCTACGTCTTACCAATCCACAGTGTTTGCCCACTCCCATATTGACTCGTTACTACGTCTTACCTGTCCCCAGTGTTTGCCCACTCCAATATTGACTCGTTACTTCGTCTTATCTGTCCCAAGTAATTGCCCACTCCCATATTGACTCGTTACTACGTCTTACCTGTCCCCAGTGTTTGCCCACTCCCATATTGACTACCAGTCCCAAGTGTTTGCCCACTCCCATACTAACTCGTTACTACGTCTTACCGGTCCCGAGTGTTTGTCCACTCTCATATTGACTGGTTACTTTGTCTTACCAGTTCGTAGTGTTTGCCAACTCTCATATGGACTCATTACTACGTCTTACCTGTCCCAAGTGTTTGCCCACTCCAATATTGACAGGTTGCTACGTATAACCTGTCCCCAGTGTTTGCCCACTCCCATATTGACTAGTTACTACGTCTTACATGTCCCAAGTATTTGCCCACTTCAATATTGACTCGTTACTACGTCTTACCTGTTCCCAGTGTTTGCCCACTCCTATATTGACTCGTTACTTCGTCTTACCTGCCCCCAGTGTTTGCCCACTTCAATATTGACTCGTTTCTATGTCTTACCTGTCCCCAGTGTTTGCCCTCTACCATATTGACTCGTTACTACGTCTTACATGTCCCCAGTGTTTGTGCACTTCCATATTGACTCGTTACTACGTCTTACATGTCCCCAGTCATTGCCCACTCCCATATTGACCCGTTACTACGTCTTACCTGTCGCCAGTGTTTGTGCACTTCCGTATTGACTAGTTACTACGTCTTACCAGTACCTAGTGTTTGCCCACGCTCATATCGACTTGTTCCTACGTTTTACCTGTACCCAGTGTTTGCCCACTCCAATATTGACTCGTTACTTCGTCTTACCAGTCCCCAGTGTTTGCCCACTCCCATATTGACTCGTTACTACGTCTTACCTGTCCCCAGTGTTTGCCCACTACCATATTGACTCGTTACTACGTCTTACCAGTCCCCAATGTTTGCCCATTCCCATATTGACTCGTTTCTACGTCTTACCTGTCCCCAGTGTTTGCCAACTCCCATATTGACTCGTTACTACGTCTAAGCAGTCACCAGTGTTTGCCCACTCCCATATTGACTCGTTACTACGTCTTACCTGTCGCCAGTATTTGTACACTTCCATATTGACTTGTTACTGCGTCTTACCTGTCCTAAGTAGTTGTGCACTTCCATATTGACTCGTTACTGCCTCTAACCTGTCCCCAGTGTTTGTGCCCTTCCATATTGACTCGTTACTACGTCTTACCAGTCGTCAGTGTTTGTGCCCTTCTATATTGACTCGTTACTACCCCTTATCTGTACCCAGTGTTTGCCCACTCTCATATTGACGTGTTCCTACGTCTTACCAGTCCCCAGTGTTTGCGCACTTCCATATTGACTCGTTACTACGTCTTACCTGTCCCCAGTGTTTGCCCACTCTCATATTGACTCTTTCCTACGACTTACCTGTCCGCAGTGTCTGTCCACTCCAATATTGACTGGTTACTTCGTCTTATCAGTCCCCAGTGTTTGCCCACTCCCATATTGACTCGTTACTACGTCTTACCAGTCCCCAGTATTTGCCCACTCCCATATTGACTCGTTACTACGTCTTACATGTCCCCAGTGTTTGCCCATTCCCATATTGACTCGTTACTACGTCTTAGCAGTCCCCAGTGTTTGCCCACTCCCATATTGACTCGTAATTACGTCTTAGCAGTCCCCAGTGTTTGCCCACTCCCATATTGACTCGTTACTGCGTCTTGCCTGTCACCAGTGTTTGAACACTTCCATATTGACTCAATACTGCGTCTTACCTGTCCCAAATATTTGTGCACATCCATATTGACTCGTTACTGCGTCTTACCTGTCCCCAGTGTTTGTGCCCTTCCATATTGACTCGTTACTACGTCTTACCAGTCCACAGTGTTTGTGCCCTTCAATATCGACTCGTTACTACCCCTTATCTATACCCTGTGTTTGCCCACTCTCATATTGACTTGTTACTACGTCTTACCTGTCGCCAGTGTTTACCCACTCCAATACTGACTCGTTACTTCGTCTTATCTATCCCCAGTGTTTGCCAACTCCAATATTGACTCGTTACTACGTCTAATCTGTCCCCAGTGTTTCAGCACTTTCATATTGACTCGTTACTTCGTCTTATCTGTCCCCAGTGTTTGTGCCTTTCCATATTGACTCGTTATTACGTCTTACCTGTCCCCAGTGATTGCCCACTCCCATATTGACTCGTTACTACGTCTTACCTGTCCCCAGTGTTTGCTCACTCCCATATTGACTCGTTACTACGAATAACCTGTCCCCAGTGTTTGCCCACTACCATACTAACTCGTTGCTACGTCTTACCTGTCCCCAGTGTTTGCAATCTCCCATATTGACTTGTTACTACGTCTTACATGTCCCCAGTGTTTGCCCACTCCCATATTGACTTGTTACAACTTCTTACCTGTGCCTAGTGTTTGCCCACTCCCATATTGACTTGTTACTACGTCTTACCTATCCCCAGTGTTTGCCCACTCCCATATAGTCTCATTTTTAAGATCAGTTCCTGCTGTCCAAAACTGATCTTCTGCACCTATATGAGGTATTATAGAATAAATGTGAGTAATGTTTATCTAAGATATTTACCCACATATAGAATGTATGAGCAATGTTTATCTAAGATATATACAGACATATCGAAATTTTGAGCAGTGTTTATCTAAGATATATACCGACATATAGAAATTGTGGGAAATGTTTATCTAAGGTATATACCGACATATGGAAAGTGCGAGCGATGTTTATCTAAGATATATACAGACATATCGAAATTTTGAGCAATGTTTATCTAAGATATATAACGACATATAGAAATTGCGAGCAATGTGTATCTAAGATATTTACCGACATATAGAATAAATGTGAGCAATGTTTATCTAAGACATATACCGACAAAATTGTGAGCAATGTTTATCTAAGATATATACCGACATATCGAAATTGTGAGCAATGTTTATCTAAGATATATAACGACATATAGAAATTGCGAGCAATGTGTATCTAAGATATTTACCGACATATAGAATAAATGTGAGCAATGTTTATCTAAGACATATACCGACATATAAAATTGTGAGCAATGTTTATCTAAGATATATACCGACATATAGAAATTGTGAGCAATGTTTATCTCGGATATATACCGACATATAGAGATTGTGAGCAATGTTTATCTCGGATATATACCGACATATAGAGATTGTGAGCAATGTTTATCTAAGATATTAACCGACATATAGAAATTGTGAGAAATGTTTTTCTCAGATATATACCGACATATAGAAATTGTGAGAAAAGTTTATTTAATATATATACCGACATATAGAAATTTTGATATTATATCGCGAGTCACACCATTTTCCGAAATTGTTTAATTATGAAAATGATCTAGGGCACTTAAAAACTCACCATTCAAAGATCGGGCCGTGGACTCAGGCCCAGCTCGGTCAAAGAAACATTTCATATTATAATGTTTTTCATTAACTGTAAGTGTACAGTGTTTCTTTTTTACACAAATTCATTCATTGGTCTTTCTTCAATTACAAACAGTGTTGCTATGTACTATCTATAACATATTTATTGAATACATAGTTTTAATGTTGACAATCTACCAATGTAATACCGTATATGAATCAGCCACTAACCTGGATGTAACTTTGTGAGTTCGTGTTTGATGAAGTCGTTTTCTCTTGCTGACTCCACGACAACTAAATGTGCATTGAGTCCGGAACAATAGTTCTGAAAACAGCGTCAGTTGATAAGTAAGTGTTAACATCGGTGTCATCTTGTTTGTATTACATATAGGGTCCGCCGTGGCAAAGTGGTCCAAGACGCTGTCACAGGTCTGAGTCTCGCTCAGTTTGCCAATTGGTTGTTTTACTCAGATTCATTCTGAGATATTCCTCCAAAAATAAAACTGGATATGCAATATATAAACTGAAATGTGTTGCAAATGGCACTACATCCCCCCCACCCCCACATTGTATTAAATATATATTATTTTCGACCAACTATTGGTCCATTTATACACCACAGCAGTAGGATCAGGATGGGCCATACACGTTACATACTTTATATATTGTAGTAATATTACACAAATTTCAGATAAGCACTTAACTATGCAAACATTTATGATTTACTTTTTTTAACAGGGGTATTTATTCTCTACTTGTCTGCATGGGTGTTTTCCTTATTAATAATGTATCTCCTAAATTATATCTTATTCATATATAAAAACATAAAGTCGCTGCTGTGTCCGTCCGTCCCCAAATTCTTGCCCGTGTTATATGTTTCTACAATCATTGGTTGGAATTTTATGAAACCTACTAGGATGCATCACTACCAAATGGGGATGTACACATTGTCTTTGTGTTTTGGATTCGATGAAAGATGAAATGGTTCACAAAGTTATTGCCCTTTGATTCTGTCCAATTACCAATTCCATGTGTTTGCCTATTTATGTTTGTCCGCGCTTTTTCTCTCTACAACCTTTATTCTATACTCAAACGACACTAAATGATCTCTATGGTTCTTAAGAATCAATGATTATAACAACACTGAATGATCTCTATGGTTCTTAAGAATTAATGATTATAACAACACTGAATGATCTCTATGGTTCTTAGAATCAATGATTATAACAACACTGAATGATCTTTATGGTTCTTAAGAATCAATGATTATAACAACACTGAATGATCTCTATGGTTCTTAGAATCAATGATTATAACAACACTGAATGATCTCTATGATTCTTAAGAATCAATGATTATAACAACACTGAATGATCTCTATGGTTCTTAGAATCAATGATTATAACAACACTGAATGATCTCTATGGTTCTTAAGAATCAATGATTATAACAACACTGCATAATTTTACATCGCCTAAATTGGTAGGGCAATATTCAGTATGAATTGAATGATTAATTTGCAATATGAGTATATTTTACGAAACAAGCGTTCAGGTTAGATAGGAATTCTATGAAACATCAAACGCAATACTTTACCGAGGCAGCTTGCCAAATTCCACCTTTCAAATAGACAAAGAGGTAACACGAGTCGTTGAACCTCTCCCAGCCATTGGGACAATAACTGCTCACTGAAATAGTGGTTTTAACAAAAGATTAAGATGAAATAGACCAAGTATTCGGTTAAAGATATGTTTGGTATGTTGATTTTTGCAATAGGGTAAAACATAAAATACCTGATAGAATCATTTGTTTTGAGATTGGTTTTAGATCAAGATCTACCATATTAAACATAATGTCCAAACACTCTTAATAAAGAACAATATTTTACTTTACCCTTACCAAATGCAATTAACGTGAGCAAAAATGCTATATTCCTGCTTGATGAAGCCATGTTGAATGACAATGCCTGGATTTATACGTGAGGGTTGGTCAATAATGTCATTGTTAAAGTTACTGACATTTATTTTAAAACTTTTTAAACCGAAATATAATACATTCTGTACTATGGATACATTAAAAAGGCAATGGTTTACAGCATTATTTTATTGACCTTTACACTGCCTAAGTTACTATAACAACACATAAATCGCAATGTTTACGGTTCTATTAAGATGGATTTGCATGAGGTTTTATGCTTTTTTTCAAAATTGTTTCGGTTACATAATAGTTGTCAGCGCACATACTTCTTGTTCATGGGATCCCCAAGACATTTACCAAGTACTCACTATACACACCTTATATAAGCATGGTACTGGCTGCTTTCCCACATATCAGAGTTTGGAGAGTTTCTACAGTTCATAGCCAATCATGATGGAAACAGACCGGACGGCGACTCAAAGTCATGACCCAGTGGTTGTCAGTCAGACGCATTACCGACTAAGTCAGCTTAACTCGACCGTTCTTATAAGAGCTTAAAATATGTCATGTCAAAGGACGACATGTGTAGTAGCCAACACATGCCAAATGTCAGTCGCGTGTATCAGTGTGTATAACCGCTATTACGATGCCACTTTATGTCTTCATTTTACACGGCTGTTATTCAGAGAATTACCAAAGTTTAATGTAAAAATTTATATTTCCTGTTTATTTTCGTTTGCTGTAGGGGGCGTGTTTAATCTAAGAATCGTTTCCCATTTGGTATATCACTGCTGACAAAGTGAGAGTAGATTCCAAATACCGTATGTATACCCCGCCCCCTCCTCCCCCTCCTTTTTTTCCAAGCTTAAACAGGCAACCATGATGTCGAATATTTCACTTGTATTTACAAATGAAAAATAAAACTCTACTACATGGGTTAATTTCGAATCACTAGCGTAAATTCGGACGAGTACATCACTGTCATATTTTTGTTGTCAGAAAGAAATAGGAAATAGAGAAAAACGTACGTTGCTATTGAGTGACTTCGTATAGGACAAGTGGATTTTTTTTCGTCAAACATCAATATATGTTTAAAAACTTATTAACTGACCCTTGCAGAACAATTTTTGTTTTAAGTCGAACGAAATGTACATGGTTTTAAACAAGAAATGGGGCAGATTAGTTTCAATGATAGCAACAACTTTATAGGTCGTATGTCTCACTTGTTGACATTCCTATAATCTAAACATAACCTGAATTAGATCAATTATGTCACGAGTCGTCTTTCTTGTTATATCTGCCAAATTATCATTCATTGATTTGGATCAAAAGGATATAGTTAAAAATGTAGAAATTAAATACAGAAAAGCATGTTAAACAAAATATATATATTTTATAAGAAAACGTATGTCTCCCCACTGGCTTATTTTGGTCTAGTTTAGGAGTTGAACTAAGATATTTAATTCAAACCTCCCCCTGCCGGTAGGGACTGCTTGAAATGAGCAGAAGGGTAAAATCCTCCCGAAACAGAGTCCACATATTGACCGTGGGTGGCGACCCGTGCGGTTGGTTGAAGGAAACCTGGTGGTTGAGCGACGCAGGAGTCTGATAGTAGTAACTTCTGCGATGCAGCACATCACTTTGGTCCGGACGGGAGGTCGGATGGGCCCGGTCTTTATCAATCGGGCTGTCATGGGTTTTTTTCTTGGATTATATTTTATCATGTATCTCCCTTTCTAAATGTATTCCATTGCCATTTTTTTATGATCATTTATTTATCCATATTATTTTTCCTTTAAACATTTACTTTTAAATTAGTAATCTTCCACTAAAATCATTGAAAACTGTAAAACTGTCATAGCTTATGGGCTTATCTTGTAAAGCAAACTACTATATGGTTATACGTATGTCACTTAGAGAATTGTGTTGGTGCGGTTCTTGTCTTGGCGGGACCATTTGGTGGTATGTGAGGCCATCGGGTGGTATGCGGGAACATAGAGTGGTATGCGGAACCATTGGGGGTATGCGGGAACATCGGGTGGTTTGCGGGACCATTGGGGCTTATGCGGGAATATCGAGTGGTATGCGGGAGCATCGGGTGGTATGCGGGGCCATTGGGGGGTATACGGGAACATCGGATGGTATGCCGGGCCATCGGGGGTATGTGGAACCACCGGGTGGAATACGGGACCATCGGGTAGTATGCGTGACCATTGGGGGTATGCGGAACATGTGCTAAAATAGGAATAATACTTGTTCCCAAACCAGGTAGACCAGTTTATTAGTATACATATATAAACCTACTGATATACAGCAGTATCATGTTACTTTATAACAAACCATGTGTGGTCCGGGAAGGCAACTGGAAGAGTCTGGTGGCTTTATTAAGTTGCACAACACATTTTCAAAGCTTGATATGAAATCCGTTGAGGCATCAGTGAATTCCACCAATGTGAAACTTAAATGTCGAAAACGTTCTGCCGCGGCAGAGGGTTATATGGGAGTGGCAAATGTACAACAGCTGTTTTCTTTACTTGTCAGTTGTGGTTCAGTGACGGTGTACTAAAAATAAATACACCATTACTTACTTGGCTACTTAAATCTGTATAATCACAGATCCACGTGTAATTGTTTGACCTCACAAGCCCCTCCCCTGAACTTCAAATATTTGGGAACTTGACTTTAACTTCTTACCAAACTGCATATAACACACACTTTTTCGGAAAATACATTTTTGCCAATTAAATGTATTAACACTTCTCTAGTAGTATGCAAACATATAACAAAATCAATGCAGTGGTGACTTTGACATTTGGAAAAAGGTTCTCTGATTTGAATCGTGTATAGAAGTATACCAAACCTGCCCCAGGGCCATCATCCTACGGCTTTTATATCGCAGTTAGGACTTTAAATTCCCTTTATATCTGAAAACCAAACATTATCTATATGGTTGTAATAATGCCAAGCATTTTCTATATGTTTGTAATAATGCCAAACATTCTCTATATGGTTGTAATAATGCCAAATATTCTCTGTACGGTTGTAATACTGCCAAATATTCTCTGTACAGTTGTAATAATGCCAAACATTACCTATATGGTTGTAATAATGCCAAACATTATCTACAAGGTTGTAATAATGCTAAACATTCTCTATATGGTTGTTATAATGTCAAACATTCTCTATATGGTTGTGCATGTAATAATGCCAAATATTCTCTATATGGTTGTGCATGTAATAATGCAAAGTATTCTGTATATGGTTGTTATAATGCCAAACATTCTCTTTATTGTTGTATTAATGCCAAACACTCTCTATATGGTTTTGCATGTAATAATGGCAAACAATCTTTATATGGTTGTAATAATACCAAACATTCTTTATATAGTTGTACATGTAATAATGCTGCGTCATTGTTAACCGGATACTTTTTTCTTGATAATAATCACCATATTTATTCCACATCCTGTTTCCGGTTAGAAAACTTCCATTGATTGATCAAATGTGATCTGGCACTTTAAAGTCATTTTTCTTTCAAACCCCACTAGCGGGTTAAACAATTTGTATTACTCACTACTAATTACCAAATAGTTTTGATTATATCATTATTAATGTTTATATAAAGTTATTATCATCATAACACTCATTTAAGCGTACAAAATGACTAATTTTTATGACAAAGTGCCGTAAAATATCATTAATTTTTGCTTAAGAAAAACAGACAAATGTACAATTTGTATTAATCATTTTATTGTAATTGATTATTGCATTATGCGATCATAAATCCAATAAATCTAAAATAATAACGCTGTCACATGGTATGCCCCTTATCGTCTGCCTTTCCTGTCCATCAGCCAACAACCACTCCCGAATCTGCAGGGTCCCTACAAATAAATTAATACTTATGTTCCTGACTGTTGTTTGCAAGCATGAATTGTAAGTATACACTTAGTTTTTGAATAACATCCAGAATTTGATTTATGCAGGTGTAAGACATTTACTTATTTGTACTAGGCTTAGGGTTAACTCTTCTAAACGATATCTCCCTGTGACGATATTACACGATATATACCTGTGACGATATTACACGATATCTTCAATTGACAATATTATACGACATCTCCGTGTGTCTATATAACACGATAACTCCCTGTGGCAACATTACACGATATCTCCGTATGGCTATATAACACAATATCTCCCTGTGGCGATATTACACGATATTTCCGTGTGGCTATATAATACAATATCTCCATGTGACGATATTATACGATATCTCCGTGTGGCTATATAACACGATATCTGCTTGTGACGATATTATACGATATCTCCGTGTGTCTATATAACCCGATATCTCCCTGTTACGATATTACACGATATCTCCGTGTGGCTATATAACACAATATCTCCTTGTGGCGATATTACACGATATTTCCGTGTGGCAATATAATACGATATCTCCCTGTGACGATATTACACGATATTTCCGTGTGGTTATATAACACGATATCTCCCTGTGGCAATATTACACGATATTTCCGTGTGGCTATATAAATCGATATCTCCCTGTGATGATATTACACGATATCTCACAGCGACACAAATAGACGATAAACGATATGATCCCCTGTGTTTTCACGATTTTACAATGGCGTGCATCTAAATATCGTGTTACTCTTTCTGTTCCATTTTTTAACATTCATATATTGGTAACAAGAGGTTGACTGACATAAAACGTAGTATATGTAATGCACTTCTTATATTGCATGGTGGTTTGCTTCCTTATTCCAAAGTATATTAGCTGTATAACGGGGTCAGCAAACCAAGTCATGGCTCCTGGATCCGCTAGGCTGTGAACTAAATACACCTTATTTCTGCAAGTCACTAACTACTTCCTCACATATTCCTAAGTGGGAGGTTTAATGACGTAGATCTAAGTTGCAAATAATCACATTAGCTGTAGTCGGATGAGATACGATCTCACGATCTCAGGATCGACAGCTGTATGAGTTACCGACAGGCTAGCCGGTCCTGGCACTTTAGATTATAGTGCTGTATCATTTACAATGCAAAACATTGTACAATTAGTTCAATATTGTTTTATACCAGTTACATTAAAATAACTGTTACAGTGGAATCTCGTCGTAATACAGGTAATAATGTGAATATTTTTAACAGTTTTATTCAATTTGATTACTCTTGTTACCATATGAATAGAAGTGTCTTAAACATAGAACTTACTCTTTTTCACATATGAATGGAAATTGCCTATCGCAGTGTTCATCATTCCAGTCTAAATCAAATATAGGAAAGAACGCTAGGCAGTCTTCGTTCCCGCCATTTTGGTTTGGCTCGCCTGGGTGCCAAAACGCCACCTCAAACCTAAAATAAAAAAAAACACGCATTGCAATAAATATCGGTTCATCTGAGTGAATCACAAAGGTATTTATCATAATTCCAGATATATCGATGACCAAGTTAACCTTAAGCCACTGCGATATTTTAAACCTCGAAAGAATTATTTTCAGATCTTTTTCTCTCATCATATATAAAAATTGTCCTATGATTGCTGTAGTCTTTTAGACAATGTCTCGGTTTTAAAGATTTATATATCTTTAGATATCAGTTATAAAATACTCTACTGTTGTGATGTTTTTCCTCTTACAGGCACCATACCTTTATTTAAATTGTGTCGTAAAACTCCGGATTTTCCAAAGAAATGCAAGAAAACATCAAATGAAATTGCAAAATGTTATTTTAAAATATACATTTTTCGTTTATTTAACAAAATATTTTCAAACAATTTTCCAAAGCTCCAATATTAAAATGTTATTAACAAATGACAATGCAAGCGTTAGGATGTATACGAAACGAAGAACCTTGCTTCATCCGAAATAAATGAGCTATCTGAAACAGCGCCACTGTTAATAGTTATTTTGTTTGTTATCAAGTATACCAGTGATGTTTTGACGGTTCATTTTTGTCTGTAATACGTAGTTTATCTTTGTGTTTGGCCAGTTTATCTTTGTCTGTTTGGACAGTTTATCTTTGTCTGTTTGGACAGTTTATCTTTGTCTGTATTACGTAGTTTATCTTTGTCTGTATAACGTAGTTTATCTTTGTCTGTTTGGACAGTTTATCTTTGTCTGCTTGGACAGTTTATCTTTATCAGTATTACGTAGTTTATCTTTGTCCGTTTTGACAGTTTATCTTTGTCTGTATTACGAAGTTTATCTTTGTCTTTTTGAACAGTTCATTTTTGTCTGTAATACGTAGTTTATCTTTGTCTGTTTTGGACAGTGGTTGTCAGTCAGACGCATTACCGACTAAGTCAGCTTAACTCGACCGTTCTTATAAGAGCTTAAAATATGTCATGTCAAAGGACGACATGTGTAGTAGCCAACACATGCCAAATGTCAGTCGCGTGTATCAGTGTGTATAACCGCTATTACGATGCCACTTTATGTCTTCATTTTACACGGCTGTTATTCAGAGAATTACCAAAGTTTAATGTAAAAATTTATATTTCCTGTTTATTTTCGTTTGCTGTAGGGGGCGTGTTTAATCTAAGAATCGTTTCCCATTTGGTATATCACTGCTGACAAAGTGAGAGTAGATTCCAAATACCGTATGTATACCCCGCCCCCTCCTCCCCCTCCTTTTTTTCCAAGCTTAAACAGGCAACCATGATGTCGAATATTTCACTTGTATTTACAAATGAAAAATAAAACTCTACTACATGGGTTAATTTCGAATCACTAGCGTAAATTCGGACGAGTACATCACTGTCATATTTTTGTTGTCAGAAAGAAATAGGAAATAGAGAAAAACGTACGTTGCTATTGAGTGACTTCGTATAGGACAAGTGGATTTTTTTTCGTCAAACATCAATATATGTTTAAAAACTTATTAACTGACCCTTGCAGAACAATTTTTGTTTTAAGTCGAACGAAATGTACATGGTTTTAAACAAGAAATGGGGCAGATTAGTTTCAATGATAGCAACAACTTTATAGGTCGTATGTCTCACTTGTTGACATTCCTATAATCTAAACATAACCTGAATTAGATCAATTATGTCACGAGTCGTCTTTCTTGTTATATCTGCCAAATTATCATTCATTGATTTGGATCAAAAGGATATAGTTAAAAATGTAGAAATTAAATACAGAAAAGCATGTTAAACAAAATATATATATTTTATAAGAAAACGTATGTCTCCCCACTGGCTTATTTTGGTCTAGTTTAGGAGTTGAACTAAGATATTTAATTCAAACCTCCCCCTGCCGGTAGGGACTGCTTGAAATGAGCAGAAGGGTAAAATCCTCCCGAAACAGAGTCCACATATTGACCGTGGGTGGCGACCCGTGCGGTTGGTTGAAGGAAACCTGGTGGTTGAGCGACGCAGGAGTCTGATAGTAGTAACTTCTGCGATGCAGCACATCACTTTGGTCCGGACGGGAGGTCGGATGGGCCCGGTCTTTATCAATCGGGCTGTCATGGGTTTTTTTCTTGGATTATATTTTATCATGTATCTCCCTTTCTAAATGTATTCCATTGCCATTTTTTTATGATCATTTATTTATCCATATTATTTTTCCTTTAAACATTTACTTTTAAATTAGTAATCTTCCACTAAAATCATTGAAAACTGTAAAACTGTCATAGCTTATGGGCTTATCTTGTAAAGCAAACTACTATATGGTTATACGTATGTCACTTAGAGAATTGTGTTGGTGCGGTTCTTGTCTTGGCGGGACCATTTGGTGGTATGTGAGGCCATCGGGTGGTATGCGGGAACATAGAGTGGTATGCGGAACCATTGGGGGTATGCGGGAACATCGGGTGGTTTGCGGGACCATTGGGGCTTATGCGGGAATATCGAGTGGTATGCGGGAGCATCGGGTGGTATGCGGGGCCATTGGGGGGTATACGGGAACATCGGATGGTATGCCGGGCCATCGGGGGTATGTGGAACCACCGGGTGGAATACGGGACCATCGGGTAGTATGCGTGACCATTGGGGGTATGCGGAACATGTGCTAAAATAGGAATAATACTTGTTCCCAAACCAGGTAGACCAGTTTATTAGTATACATATATAAACCTACTGATATACAGCAGTATCATGTTACTTTATAACAAACCATGTGTGGTCCGGGAAGGCAACTGGAAGAGTCTGGTGGCTTTATTAAGTTGCACAACACATTTTCAAAGCTTGATATGAAATCCGTTGAGGCATCAGTGAATTCCACCAATGTGAAACTTAAATGTCGAAAACGTTCTGCCGCGGCAGAGGGTTATATGGGAGTGGCAAATGTACAACAGCTGTTTTCTTTACTTGTCAGTTGTGGTTCAGTGACGGTGTACTAAAAATAAATACACCATTACTTACTTGGCTACTTAAATCTGTATAATCACAGATCCACGTGTAATTGTTTGACCTCACAAGCCCCTCCCCTGAACTTCAAATATTTGGGAACTTGACTTTAACTTCTTACCAAACTGCATATAACACACACTTTTTCGGAAAATACATTTTTGCCAATTAAATGTATTAACACTTCTCTAGTAGTATGCAAACATATAACAAAATCAATGCAGTGGTGACTTTGACATTTGGAAAAAGGTTCTCTGATTTGAATCGTGTATAGAAGTATACCAAACCTGCCCCAGGGCCATCATCCTACGGCTTTTATATCGCAGTTAGGACTTTAAATTCCCTTTATATCTGAAAACCAAACATTATCTATATGGTTGTAATAATGCCAAGCATTTTCTATATGTTTGTAATAATGCCAAACATTCTCTATATGGTTGTAATAATGCCAAATATTCTCTGTACGGTTGTAATACTGCCAAATATTCTCTGTACAGTTGTAATAATGCCAAACATTACCTATATGGTTGTAATAATGCCAAACATTATCTACAAGGTTGTAATAATGCTAAACATTCTCTATATGGTTGTTATAATGTCAAACATTCTCTATATGGTTGTGCATGTAATAATGCCAAATATTCTCTATATGGTTGTGCATGTAATAATGCAAAGTATTCTGTATATGGTTGTTATAATGCCAAACATTCTCTTTATTGTTGTATTAATGCCAAACACTCTCTATATGGTTTTGCATGTAATAATGGCAAACAATCTTTATATGGTTGTAATAATACCAAACATTCTTTATATAGTTGTACATGTAATAATGCTGCGTCATTGTTAACCGGATACTTTTTTCTTGATAATAATCACCATATTTATTCCACATCCTGTTTCCGGTTAGAAAACTTCCATTGATTGATCAAATGTGATCTGGCACTTTAAAGTCATTTTTCTTTCAAACCCCACTAGCGGGTTAAACAATTTGTATTACTCACTACTAATTACCAAATAGTTTTGATTATATCATTATTAATGTTTATATAAAGTTATTATCATCATAACACTCATTTAAGCGTACAAAATGACTAATTTTTATGACAAAGTGCCGTAAAATATCATTAATTTTTGCTTAAGAAAAACAGACAAATGTACAATTTGTATTAATCATTTTATTGTAATTGATTATTGCATTATGCGATCATAAATCCAATAAATCTAAAATAATAACGCTGTCACATGGTATGCCCCTTATCGTCTGCCTTTCCTGTCCATCAGCCAACAACCACTCCCGAATCTGCAGGGTCCCTACAAATAAATTAATACTTATGTTCCTGACTGTTGTTTGCAAGCATGAATTGTAAGTATACACTTAGTTTTTGAATAACATCCAGAATTTGATTTATGCAGGTGTAAGACATTTACTTATTTGTACTAGGCTTAGGGTTAACTCTTCTAAACGATATCTCCCTGTGACGATATTACACGATATATACCTGTGACGATATTACACGATATCTTCAATTGACAATATTATACGACATCTCCGTGTGTCTATATAACACGATAACTCCCTGTGGCAACATTACACGATATCTCCGTATGGCTATATAACACAATATCTCCCTGTGGCGATATTACACGATATTTCCGTGTGGCTATATAATACAATATCTCCATGTGACGATATTATACGATATCTCCGTGTGGCTATATAACACGATATCTGCTTGTGACGATATTATACGATATCTCCGTGTGTCTATATAACCCGATATCTCCCTGTTACGATATTACACGATATCTCCGTGTGGCTATATAACACAATATCTCCTTGTGGCGATATTACACGATATTTCCGTGTGGCAATATAATACGATATCTCCCTGTGACGATATTACACGATATTTCCGTGTGGTTATATAACACGATATCTCCCTGTGGCAATATTACACGATATTTCCGTGTGGCTATATAAATCGATATCTCCCTGTGATGATATTACACGATATCTCACAGCGACACAAATAGACGATAAACGATATGATCCCCTGTGTTTTCACGATTTTACAATGGCGTGCATCTAAATATCGTGTTACTCTTTCTGTTCCATTTTTTAACATTCATATATTGGTAACAAGAGGTTGACTGACATAAAACGTAGTATATGTAATGCACTTCTTATATTGCATGGTGGTTTGCTTCCTTATTCCAAAGTATATTAGCTGTATAACGGGGTCAGCAAACCAAGTCATGGCTCCTGGATCCGCTAGGCTGTGAACTAAATACACCTTATTTCTGCAAGTCACTAACTACTTCCTCACATATTCCTAAGTGGGAGGTTTAATGACGTAGATCTAAGTTGCAAATAATCACATTAGCTGTAGTCGGATGAGATACGATCTCACGATCTCAGGATCGACAGCTGTATGAGTTACCGACAGGCTAGCCGGTCCTGGCACTTTAGATTATAGTGCTGTATCATTTACAATGCAAAACATTGTACAATTAGTTCAATATTGTTTTATACCAGTTACATTAAAATAACTGTTACAGTGGAATCTCGTCGTAATACAGGTAATAATGTGAATATTTTTAACAGTTTTATTCAATTTGATTACTCTTGTTACCATATGAATAGAAGTGTCTTAAACATAGAACTTACTCTTTTTCACATATGAATGGAAATTGCCTATCGCAGTGTTCATCATTCCAGTCTAAATCAAATATAGGAAAGAACGCTAGGCAGTCTTCGTTCCCGCCATTTTGGTTTGGCTCGCCTGGGTGCCAAAACGCCACCTCAAACCTAAAATAAAAAAAAACACGCATTGCAATAAATATCGGTTCATCTGAGTGAATCACAAAGGTATTTATCATAATTCCAGATATATCGATGACCAAGTTAACCTTAAGCCACTGCGATATTTTAAACCTCGAAAGAATTATTTTCAGATCTTTTTCTCTCATCATATATAAAAATTGTCCTATGATTGCTGTAGTCTTTTAGACAATGTCTCGGTTTTAAAGATTTATATATCTTTAGATATCAGTTATAAAATACTCTACTGTTGTGATGTTTTTCCTCTTACAGGCACCATACCTTTATTTAAATTGTGTCGTAAAACTCCGGATTTTCCAAAGAAATGCAAGAAAACATCAAATGAAATTGCAAAATGTTATTTTAAAATATACATTTTTCGTTTATTTAACAAAATATTTTCAAACAATTTTCCAAAGCTCCAATATTAAAATGTTATTAACAAATGACAATGCAAGCGTTAGGATGTATACGAAACGAAGAACCTTGCTTCATCCGAAATAAATGAGCTATCTGAAACAGCGCCACTGTTAATAGTTATTTTGTTTGTTATCAAGTATACCAGTGATGTTTTGACGGTTCATTTTTGTCTGTAATACGTAGTTTATCTTTGTGTTTGGCCAGTTTATCTTTGTCTGTTTGGACAGTTTATCTTTGTCTGTTTGGACAGTTTATCTTTGTCTGTATTACGTAGTTTATCTTTGTCTGTATAACGTAGTTTATCTTTGTCTGTTTGGACAGTTTATCTTTGTCTGCTTGGACAGTTTATCTTTATCAGTATTACGTAGTTTATCTTTGTCCGTTTTGACAGTTTATCTTTGTCTGTATTACGAAGTTTATCTTTGTCTTTTTGAACAGTTCATTTTTGTCTGTAATACGTAGTTTATCTTTGTCTGTTTTGGACAGTTTATCTTTATCTGTTTTGACAGTTTATCTTTGTCTGTTTTGGCAGTTTATCTTTGTCTGTATTACGTAGTTGATCTTCATCTGTTTGGACAGTTTATCTTTGTCTGTATTACGTCGTTTATCTTTGTCTAATTGGACAGTTTATCTTTGTCTGTAATACGTAGTTTATCTTTGTATTTTTGGACAGTTTATCTTTGTCTGTATTACGTAGTTTATCTTTGTCTTTTTGGACAGTTTATCTTTGTCTGTTTTGGACAGTTTATCTTTGTCTGGTTTAACAGTTTATCTTTGTCTGTATTACGTAGTTGATCTTCATCTGTTTGGACAGTTTATCTTTGTCTGTATGGACAGTTTATCTTTGTCTGTAATACGTAGTTTATCTTTGTCTTTTTGGACAGTTTATCTTTGTCTGTATTACGTAGTTTTTCTTTATCTTTTTGGACAGTTTATCATTGTCTGTTTTGGACAGTTTATCATTGTCTGTTTTGGACAGTTTATCTTTGTATTACGTAGTTTATCTTTATCTGTTTGGACAGTTTATCTTTGTCTGTAATACGTGGTTTATCTTTGTCTAATTGGACAAATTAGCTTTGTCTGTAATACGTTGTTTATCTTTGTCTGTTATGACAGTTTATCTTTGTCTGTATTACGTAGTTTATCTTTGTCTATTTTAATAGTTTATCTTTGTCTGTATTACATAGTTCATCTTTAAAATCTGTTTTCCTTTAACATTATCGATTGAGCTCCTAACCTTTGGTGCGAAAAAGATGTCAACGGAAACAAAAACAGGAATACAGGAATAATGAATTATTATTATATACCGGTCTCCTGAGTTTTCCCACCTCCACTCTCCTTCTGTGTGTATGTCAGTACCAGCGGTCCATATTTGGGTATCGTCAACTACGAAGTGGAAAAACGTACGTGTTACTATAACGATAACGTCTGCTGATATTTTAACGTCGTTTTTAGGACTCTCGGTTCACTTACCAAATTTATAAATGTATTTATTATGGGTTTAAAGTAAATCAATACGTGTAATGTTCAGTCAATGGTATAGAGCACGAGTGAACTCGTGCAATACAGTCGGTATATAAGTGATACAAGTGTAGGCCCTCTCCATGTAAGATCATTGCATTTGCCGAATAGTAACTTTGTTTACACATATTTTCATAAGACCCCCGACCCCCCACCCCCACCCAAAAGCGGTCAAATTAAAGTACAAAAAGACAGCATGGTGTTTATGTGGTATTTTAAACTGTATGTACAGTATGAGGTAGATATTGTGGTTACGAAGTAATTATATTTAAGTTGGTATATTTCTGTCAGATGTCGGTCATTTTTAATAAGGTTGTAATTTATTTGAGTTTGTATCTTGATAGATAGCCATTGCAGGGCAAGGTTGCTTCATGCGAATAAAACCTCCATCGTGTCAGCTGTTGCAGAGCCTCTTATCATGACAGGATGTTTGAGAGATCGCTTTGTGCATCTTCACTGTAAAACTATGTTATAACGGCAATGCATGTCTTGTTCTCTTTAATTCCCTGAGTTTACTTTGAAAAGAACATAAATGACTTAATTTCGTTTGAGCAAAGCGAATTAGAAAATAAAGCAAACAATTTCTGACATGCTGTGTCTTTGGTTTAAAACTGCGTTTCAAACCGTCGCTGTCATATTGTGTAGTTTTTTGCATGAAATATGCATAAATTATTCTCATAGTATATTTTCTAATCATGTTGTTAGCGTGTTCTACGAAATATACATACGTGTTGTTTCGTGTTCATCTCTCATCTTGTGTGTGTTTTACATGATTTTTTACATATGTACCAACCAGACATCTATTACGATTAAATCAATTCTGCCAGGGAAATTAGCATTGAATCAAAGCCTACAAATGTCGACCTAAAATGAAACGACACCAATTGTTTCGGGTCAAGTTTACATCCGATGTAGAAGTGAAAAGTCGTTTTATTCAAGATACAATATGTAATGTCATCACGCTGAATATGATTTACTTTACATCTGAAACGCTAAAAGAAGCCAAATAGTTCAAACACATGATGTGTACAGCCAAGCTAAAACTTCCTTTGAAAATGCTTATATTGTAATTAAATTTACAATAATCTACTCACCAACTTTGAATGTACTAAGCTCTTTCCTGAGGTAGTCATTTTCCCGTGCAGATTCCACCTCCACTAAGTGACCACCGTGGCTGATGCAGTATTGCTAAAGAAAGATTGAATTACGTTTCATAAATAGCCTTTACCTAATTTAAGTCGAGAACTGTATTCGCAATATATTATTGGCTGGCGTGAAGTTTTACAGCTGATTGAATGCCTCAAAATGACTCTAAGTAGAACTGCCGTTCATACGCAAGTAAATTTTCTATTTTCCATATGTTTTTCACATATGTTGATCGTAATACAACAATGTAAAATACGGAGGCAGCTGTATTGTAGATAATAATAAAGTGATAATGTATTGTTGGTAAGTTGTGAGACTAATATAATAAATAATATAATATTTTGAAAAATATGTAATATTGATATGATGTAATAATAATACAAATAAAATAATGTGACATTACGTGAGAGACACGATTGCCTGATTTTGCTCTTTGGAAATTTAGGACATTTCTCCAGATTTAAAACTGAATAACCAAATTTCTAAAAAAAAAAAAGAGAAAGAGAGAATTATCCGTTTTAAAATGAAAACTGCCTTTATGGAGACATAATAAACTTAACGGCATTATTTGAATCGATTTGAAAATCTTGCTCATTTTACACGTATATCGATAATTAAAAAAAATTGACTTGTCAGTTATTAAGAAAAAACTTTTGAACATTCCCATTTAAATAGCCTTTCCTTTTAAAACAGTCGGACATGACTAGAAATTTGCTTAAATCTCAAAATTATTAAAATCACAAGAAAGGAAAATAAAAAATCATTTTTCCTATATTATTTTTAAGTAAAAGTTAAAGTATCCTTACTTGGGCCAAATGAACCCTATCTCAATAAGTTGAACAAACGGAAACACTTTCTCATATATGACTATAAAATGAATCATTATTACCATATATGAACACATATAAGCTCATTGTTTCTGACACGTGGATGTTTGTTCGACTTAGAGGAACATACTCTTCCGTTTTGACCTAACAATGCTATGGATTGCAGATTGAATATAAACATTGCTCAAATAAATAAAAAAGTGATAACTATTTGTTTTCAAATAACATTTCTATTTCAAACGTGATGTCATGCAATGGATCAAAAACTCTATATTTGAACATATCGGAAAACCTTACCCCTAGTGTATTAACTTTTGACCTTTGACCTGACCATCGCTTCTCAAAAGGAACATTCATGGAAACTCAAACTAGTATATCGTCTGTAGGCCCTGCTGGACCTTTAAGGGTATTTAACACTCGTTAAGGGGCTTAATATAGCCTGGCATGACTAGATAATGCATTAAATCCCAAATTCTTGCCATAGCTTTTATTTGTAAAACCCAAAGTGACCTTACTTGGCTCCGTACTCCTTTAATTGAATAAACTTGTAACTCATTGTCATGGTAATTATTGTGTCCTCCCATCTTCTCTCTTTCTGTTTAAAACATTGTTTTTTATTTGATTCGTATGTCCGCCTGTCACAAAATCTATAGGACTTTCGAAAAAAATACTTATTTTGCTGTCATTAATGTCATCGAAAATATATATATATTACCAATGCGCTTTGCCATGTTAGCCGCTCTGAATAGGCAAACAGGTAACATGACTCATGGAACCGTTTCCATCCAGCCGTACAATTTACACTTGAAGCTGAAATAAATTGCAAATTTACCAAACAAATAAAATATGTAGCTTCGGTATTTCTTACATACATACATTATATTAATATCAAAATGCAACCAATCATGATGTTAAGTGACCCCATGAAAATGCTATTTTGTTTATAAATACTGTATATATCCCATTTTCCCAAACGATGGCATAAAAACATCATACAGGCGTTTAATATTATTCATTTCTAAGTTTCTCGCAAAGCGAATATGATATAATAACGATTCACTAAGAAGACAGCTCGGTGCTTCAAGCAACCGTACCGAGATTAAAGGTAAAGAAAACTCGTTATTACTTATTTGAAAATTATTTTTGTTACAATACGTTAATGTGCATTGCCTCGCGATTTTCTTATGATAAGACGACTACGGAGGAGGCACTAAGTTGGGTTAACGGAGAAGGTACGAAGTTGGGTGTACGGAGGAGGCACGAAGTTGGGTTCACCCATATATTAGGTTTATTCTCCTATTCACTTGGGAAAAACGTTGCGAGCTGCGTATCGAATATCCTATCGAAACTATATTTCATTAAATATGCAATATTTTTTATATTTTGTTGTAATACTATTACCTAAGAACTGTAGTTAGTTAAATGCCAAAAGAATAATGGTAATTTATCAACAAAATATTTATTTCCAATATAATATGATTATATACAACAGACATGAGACGTCATTCAAAGGACACAACCACCAAAGGACACATCCACCAAAGGACACAACCACAAAAGGACACATTCACCAAAGGACACAACCATCAAAGGACACAACCATCAAAAGAAACATCCACCAGAGACACAACCACCAAAGGACACATCTACCAAAAGACATGACCACCAAAGGACACAACCACCAAAGCAGCATCAACTTCGAATGGTAAATGCTACAACTTTATTTACACGTAACATAACCATATATATCTATATATATATTGTTGTTATTAAAATGTATTTATTATGTTACTGTCAATAAGTGAATTTGACATTATATTGAAGCTTCGGTAGTTTCGTATTTTATAAAATAAATATAAAAAACTACCAATATTTCTGTACATTTATTACTTAACGTTTAACACGCGATATATCGTTTTACTAAGTTGATATGACATGGATTAAATAAACTACAACAAAATAAATGATATCGCCATACCAGCTGGAATTAACAGAGAAAACACGGCTAAAACAAACATCCGTGATTCGACCATGTTGTCATTTCTACGTCCAGGTGTCAAATGCTGTCTTCTTATCTCATTATCAGCTGTCATGACCTTTGCACTGGTGAATGCGACTAGTTGGTCAAATGGCCAAGGTGAATATTAACCTCTCATGTAAGATATTAGAAACTGAGCCATGTTTAACAGGTTTGATAACTAATGGGACTGAATTTTCATAATCTAAAACTCAAATACATGGCGGATTCATCTGGTGTATCAACGAGTTGAAGTATTAGATATAGGGAGAGAATCTTACATAAGTACTCATTTATAATTAAAATTGACAAAAAATTCTGTAATTGGGTAAGAAAACTATATTCTATTTGTTTCCCATTTTAGCTTGTAAAATATTATCATATTGGTATTTTTGCATTGTCAACTGATATGCTAAGAAAGTTGATATACGTTTACTGTATCGTTCATCATTTGATGTAATGAATAGCTTATTGTTACATATTACCATTATAAATTGATCAAGATTGGCAATAGATGAAAATGAGCAGGTGTTGTATAGTTTGATTTTTCCATATTTAAATTGTGAGAGATTGACGACGAGTTAGTAGCTTTGCATTGTCAGCTGTTGAACTGTGTAATTCAATACACTTTTTCTATGATACTTTTCATTTTTTGATGTCAGAAAACATATTGCAAAATCATAACGTCTTCAAAAATCACAAAACGTAGAAAAGAAGGCATGGGTAGTATATTCTTTATTCTCTCAAATTTTAGACGGTTAATGTGAGATATTTTGGTAATTTTGCATTATCAATTGATGTATTGAAACAGTTATTGTGCGTTTCCTACCTTTTATAGTTTGATGGCAGGGTTACTCATTGCAGCATGTTACATTTTAAAATGACGACAGCAATGCTCATTTTATCATGTCGAACTTTCCGGCTCACCCGATTTCATTAAAATCAAGGAATCAACTTAATTAATCGTCGTTATCATGTGTCAAAAGTAACCCGCATTTATAGCCATTATGTGAACGTTGGGCAATTAAGTATTCCATCGTTATTCGCCTAGGGACAATGCAATCATGCGTGTATATGATTTATGGTCGCTAATCAACAAATTCTATATTTCAATTATGGTTTTATCTGGTTTTGACTTTTCTCATTTCGGAAGAATGCCGAAAATGAAAGATACTGTATATGTTGTTATTCTTCTGACCTAGAAGATGAATATAGTATCACTTTATAACGACAATGATATTAGAAAATACTATATAAGACGAAACTAGTATATAATATAAGCAAAAACGCTACAGACTAATACACAAGTATTTTTCTCTGACATTGTCCATAATCGGTAGAGGATATGATAAAACCAAACAAAAGTATATACTCTTGAAGGTATTAACATTATAATTAATGTATAATTTTTAAAGTTATTTTATCAACGTGACTTATTACATGTGTGCATATATTACATAGTGCCTGTAGGAATACAAATTCCATTCTGTAAATTGATGTCTCGGGTAAAACGTTGCAAACTCAGTAAATAAAGTTACATGTACATGTATATATATAACCCCTTTTGGAAAAAGCACAGTCTTAAAAAGTTTAGCTTAACCAAAATTAAACCACCTGTTTCCATCATTACCAAACCCATCAGAAGATCAAATTAAATTGTTACAAACTATGAGTTTTAGTTTTCTCTGGAATAATCATCCAGATAAAACAAAAAGAAATATTGTAATACAAGATAATAAGAATGTAGGACTCCGAATGATTGACATTAAACTGTTTGTATATGCTTTAAAACTTACTTGGATAAGAAGACTTTTGTCTGGTGGGAAAAAATGTATAGAAATTCATAATTTTATGTATCATTATGCATCAGAAATGTTAATGTTTTGGTAATGATTATGTGAAAAAGAACCTTTTCAAAATATGTAATCCATTTTTGAAAGATGTGTACATAAGTCTAGAAGTATTAATAACTGCCTTAGTACCAATGTCTTGGAAAGATTTTTTAAACCAACCTTTATGGTTTAACAATAATATTAAGATAGGAAGATCGAGTGTATTTTATAAAAGATGGTATGACAAAGGTGTAAAATTTGTTAGTGACTTGATTGATGAGCATGGTAATCTTCTTACATCTAGGTTATTTGTGGATAAGTTTTCTGTAAATACTAATTTTATTGAATGAAGGTATGCTTGGTACATTACGTGGTTACCTTCAAACACTTAATTTTGTTCACCTTGCAACGAAATTAGACATTCAATATGCCCATTATCACTGTCTTGCATAAACAGCACAAAAAGGTTGTCGTGCAATATATGATGTTCTTGTTAGGCCACATGTGTCGCCAACTTCTATTACTAAATGGGAACAGTATGGATTAAATATTGAAAGAGAATGGAAAAATTTATTTCAATTACCTTTTAATTGTACAAAAGATACTAGAATACAATGGTTTCAAGTTAAAATGAACCACCGAATTACAGCTACAAATTCTCTTTTGACAAAAATGAAGATAAAAAATGATGATACATGTACCTTTTGCAAAGCACATGTAGAAAACATTACGCACTTATTCTGGGAATGCAAGTATGTAGAAACATTCTGGGATAGTTTTATAACAACATGCAATGACAAAAACATAATACTTCAACATCAATGGAGTGTGAAAAATATTATCTTTGAATCAGTAAGCCATGACAGTATTTTAAATAAATTAATTTTTCATGTAAAATACTTTATTTATAAGTGCAAGTTAGATGATAGGTTACCATTCTTCATCAATTTTAAGCCACAAATAAAGTATGTGTACCAAACTGAAAAAATTAATGCAATTAAAAATTGTACAATTAAAAAGTTTGAAACATCATGGTTGGTGTATAAATCACTACTTTGAATATTACTGGTTTTGCATATATTTTTTTTTCTCATATGAAGTGTTTAATTACAACACGTCTAGATAATATACAATGCATACCTTAACACTATAAACAGTAGTACTTTGTTTGTGCCCTGCTGTTCCTACTTGGAAATGAAAACCACATCTCCAAGGAAATACCCTGTCTTTTTTGTATTGAACTTTTTCTTTTATTATGCTGTTCAATTTATAACTTTCATTATAATTATGGTTTGACATTTGAGAAAATAAAATCCAATGGATTAAAAGAAAGAAGTTTTATACAGGTTTTGCAGTTAAACTATTCTAAATATTTATCCAATCTCATACAGTAGACTTTACTCTGTCTTTTTTGTACTGAACTTTTTTCTTTTATAAAGATGTTCAATTGATAATTTTCATTACAATTATAGTTTGACATTTGAAAAAAAAAAACAGTGGATTAGAAAAAGAAGTTTTATATTGGTTTTGTAGTTAAACTGTCCTAAATATTTATACAATCACATACAGTAGACTGTTTTATTTCAATCTATTTTTTTTATTAAATTATGATTATTATGAAAAATGCAAATATTTAGTATTTAGAACACCTATTTTTAACCTGATCTTAAAAATCCCAAATAATTTGTTTTTAGATTTATAAAAATGATTATATTAATTGAAATAAAAACCAGTAAACCCAATACATGAACTACGTATAGCATATCTGTAAATAAATTTGTTGTTATTATTAAATGTTTCTTTACAGTCTTAGCTAATAATGAATATAATGCCTTTTTATGAATAACAAATGATAACTGTATAAAGATATGTGTGTATGTATGTGTACATACTGATATGGTGTAACTTATGTAACTCATTGTTAAAAATGTATTTTTTCCTACAAAAAAAGTGTTTGTTACTTAACAAGTTCAAATACTATTGTTTATATGAGACATTAAATTTAAACATAGAATATCGACTAAAAATGATCAACATACGGTTATAATTGTAACACATAACACCATAGCTATGTGATTAATGGATTGAACTTTCTTAATGATATATATTCAAAACATACCATTGGTAGTTTTTTGTTACAGATATTTTTCCATAAGGGATGGCATCCCTTATGGGGAGATGTCTGTAACAAAAAACTACATATTTATAATTGTCATTTAAAGAATAACACTTGTGTAAATGCTATATGTTCTGAAAATTGAAATTGTAATATTGTAATATATTGTAATATATTGGAATACAAAAATAAAAAAAAAAGTTTTACAAACTATAAAATATACTTATAATTGACGCCTTGAAAACCCATCTCATATCTGCTATCATTTGCATTTGTTCATAAATGTTGAAAATTGAAATACAAGGTAATATCGCTTTGTCTTGGTTTATAATTCATGCCATATCTAGATTTGATACAATACCCATACTTGGTTTATAATACATGCCATATCTAGATTTGATACAATACCCATACTTGGTTTATAATTCATGCCATATGTAGATTTGATACAATACCCATACTTGGTTTATAATTCATGCCATATCTAGATTTGATACAATACCCATACTTGGTTTATCATACATGCCATATCTAGATTTGATAAAATACCCATACTTCGTTTATCATACATGCCATATTCAGATTTGATACAATACCTTTACTTGCTTTATCATACATGCCATATCTAGATTTGATACAATACCTATACTTCCTTTATCATATATGCCATATCTAAATTTGATACAATACCTATACTTGCCATATCTAGATTTGATACAATACCAATACTTGCTTTATCATAAATGCCATATCTATCTTTGATACAATACCCATACTTGGTTTATAATTCATGCCATATGTATATTTGATACAATACATACACTTGGTTTATCATACATGCCATATCTAGATTTGATACAATACCCATACTTGGTTTATCATACATGCCATATCTAGATTTGATACAATACCCATACTTGGTTTATCATACATGCCATATCTAGATTTCATACAATACCTATACTTGGTTTATCATACATGCCATATCTAGATTTGATACAATACCTATACTTGCCATATCTAGATTTGATACAAAACCAATACTTGCTTTATCATACATGCCATATCTATATTTGATACAATACCCATACTTGGTTTATCATACATGCCATATATAGATTTGATACAATACCAATACTTGGTTTATCATACATACCATATCTAGATTTGATACAATACCCATACTTGGTTTATCATACATGCCATATCCAGATTTGATACAATACCAATACTTGGTTTATCATACATGCCATATCTAGATCTGATACAATACCTATATTTGCCATATCTAGATTTGATACAATACCAATACTTGCTTTATCATACATGCCATATCTATATTTGATACAATACCCATACTTGGTTTATCATACATGCCATATCTAGATTTGATACAATACCAATACTTGGTTTATCATACATGCTATATCTAGATTTGATACAAAACCCATACTTGCTTTATCATACATGCCATATCTATATTTGATACAATACCCATACTTGCTTTATCATACATGCCATATCCATATTTGATACAATACCTATACTTGCTTTATCATACGTGCCATATCTATATTTGATACAATACCCATACTTGGTTAATCATACATGCCATATCTAGATTTGATACAATACCTATACTTGCTTTATCATACATGCCATATCCAGATTTGATACAATACCTATACTTGCTTTACCATACGTGCCATATCTATATTTGATACAATACCCATACTTGCTTTATCATACATGCCATATCTAGATTTGATACAATACCTATACTTGCTTTATCATACATGCCATATCCAGATTTGATACAATACATATACTTGGTTTATCATATATGCCATATCTAGATTTGATACAATACCAATACTTGGTTTATCATACATGCCATATCTAGATTTGATACAATGCCCATACTTGGTTTATCATACATGCCGTATCTAGATTTGATACAATACCTGTACTTGCCATATCTAGATTTGATACAATACCCATACTTGGTTTATCATACATGCCATATCTAGATTTGATACAATACCTATACTTGGTTTATCATACATGCCGTATCTAGATTTGATACAATACCTATACTTACCATATCTAGATTTGATACAATACCAATACTTGCTTTATCATACATGCCATATCTATATTTGATACAATACATATACTTGCTTTATCATACATGCCATATCTAGATTTGATACAATACCATTCTTGGTTTATCATACATGCCATATCAAGATTTGATACAATACCAATACTTGGTTTATCATACATGCCATATCTAGAATTGATACAATACCAATACTTGGTTTATCATACATGCCATATCTAGATTTGATACAATACGTATACTTGGTTTATCATACATGCAATATCTAGATTTGATACAATACCTTTACTTGCCATATCTAGATTTGATACAATACCAATACTTCCTTTATCATACATGCCATATCTATATTTGATACAATACCCATACTTGGTTTATCATACATGCCATATCAAGATTTGATACAATACCCATACTTGGTTTATAATTGATGCCATATCTAGATTTGATACAATACCTATACTTGGTTTATAATTCCTGCCATATCTAGATTTGATACAATACCAATACTTGGTTTACCATACATGCTTTATCTAGATTTGATACAATACTTACACTTGGTTTATCATACATGCCATATCTAGATTTGATACAATACCTATACTTGGTTTATCATACATGCCATGTCTAGATGTGATACAATTTCAATACTTGGTTTATCATACATGCCATATCTAGATTTGATACAATACCTATGCTTGGTTTATCATACATGTCATATCTAGATTTGGTACAATACACATACTTGGTTTATCATTCATGCCATATCTAGATTTGATACAATACCCATACTTGGTTTATCATACATGCCATATCTATATTTGATACAATACCCATACTTAGTTTATAATTCATGCCATATCTAGATTTGATACAATACCCATACTTGGTTTATCATACATGCTATATCTAGATTTGGTACAATAGTCATACTTGTTTTATCATACATGTCATATCTAGATTTGGTACAATACTCATACTTGGTTTATCATACATGCCATATCTAGATTTGATACAATATCAATACTTGGTTTATCAAACATGCCATATCTAGATTTGATACAATACCCATACTTGGTTTATCATACTTGCCATATCTAGATTTGATACAATACCTATACTTGGTTTATCATACATGCCATATCTAGATTTGATACAATACCCATACTTGCTTTATCATACATGCCATATCTAGATTTGATACAATACCTATACTTGCCATATCTAGATTTGATACAATACCAATACTTGCTTTAATATACATGCCATATCTAGATTTGATACAATACCCATACTTGGTTTATCATCAATGCCATATCTAGATTTGATACAATACCAATACTTGGTTTATCATACTTCTATATCTAGTTTTGATACAAAACCCATACTTGCTTTATCATACATGCCATATCTATATTTGATACAATACCCATACTTGCTTTATCATACATGCCATATCTAGATTTGATACAATACCTATACTTGCTTTATCATACATGCCATATCTATCTTTGATACAATACCTATACTTGGTTTATCATACATGCCATATCTAGATTTGATACAATACCAATACTTGGTTTATCATACATGCCATATCTAGATTTGATACAATATCCATACTTGGTTTATCATACATGCCATATCCAGATTTGATACAATACCTATTCTTGCTTTATCATACGTGCCATATCTATATTTGATACAATACCCATACTTGCTTTATCATACATGCCATATCTAGATTTGATACAATACCTATACTTGCTTTATCATACATGCCATATCCAGATTTGATACAATACATATACTTGCTTTATCATACATGCCATATCTTGATTTGATACAATACACTTACTTAGTTTATCATACATGCAATATCTAGATTTGATACAATACCCATACTTGGTTTATCATACATGCCATATCTAGATTTGATACAATACCTATACTTGGTTTATCATACATGCCATATCTAGATTTGATACAATACCTATACTTGCCATATCTAGATTTGATACAATACCAATACTTGCTTTATCATACATGCCATATCTATACACCGACCATAACTCGTTCTTGATTCCAATTTTTTCGACTGACAGATAGAAGAGTATCTGTAGTATATCTCCTTTAGTTTGGTCAGATACAAGTCACTCATCATCAACTGGTCCTCCATTGATTCCAATAATGATATTTAGATGTCCAGTCAAAATTAGAAGGTTTAATGCCTTAAACCATCCTTGCAATAAGTCACCTTCCTGGCTAAAATCCCGGATGTATATCCGAGTCCATCTGATGACTAGTGGCCATATTGACTTGGCTATCCACCATAATCACATGAAACAAATAGTCTCAAATTACAAGCCTAACTAAAATTAAGTATGTGTTACATATTAAGTATTCAAATCTTGTTAAGCTCAGGTTATATTGTGGATGTGATATACCCGTAAATTATGACACGAATATATAGTACTAGAATCTTCCTCAATCGGGATTCGGTACTTTAATTAATAAAGGACAAAGGAATAAGTCAAGACCGGTGCCAATGTAGTCACGTCAGGTAGATGTCTGAGCGGTGCACCATGTCACTTCAGGTAGATGTCTGAGCGGGGCACCATGTCACGTCAGGTAGATGTAATATAATCGGGGAACCATGTCACGTCAGGTAGATGTAATATAATCGGGGCACCATGTCACGTCAGGTAGATGTAGTTTAATCGGGGCACCATGTCACGTCAGGTAGATGTAGTATAATCGGGGCATCATCTCACGTCAGGTAGATGTAGTATAAGCAGGGTACCATGTCACGTCAGGAAGATGCAGTATGAGCTGGGAACCATGTCACGTCAGGTAGATGTCTGAGCGGGACACCATGTCATGCCAGGTATATGTAGTATGAGCGGGGCACCATATCACGTCAAGTAGATGTAGTATGAGTGGGGTACCATGACACGTCAGGTAGATGTAGTAAAAGCGGAGCACCATGTCATGTCAGGTAGATGTAGTCTAAAGTGGGGCACCATGTCATGTCAGGTAGATGTAGTTCGAGCGGGGCACCATGTCACGTCAGTTAGATGTGTGGGCGGGGCACCATGTCACGTCAGGCAGATGTAGTATGAGCGGGGCACCATGTCATGTCAGGTTGATGTCTGATAGGGGCACAATGTCACGTCAAGTAGATGAAGTCTGAGCGGGGTACCATGTCACGTCAGGTAATTGTAGTCTGAGCGGGGCACCATGTCACGTCAGGTAGATGTTTGAGCGGGGCATCATGTCACGTCAGGTAGATGCAGTTTAAGCAGGGCACCAAGTCACGTCAGGTAGATGCAGTATGAGCTGGGCACCATGTCACGTCAGGTAGATGCAGTATGAGCGGGACACCATGTCACGTCAGGTAGATGCAGTATGAGCGGGACACCATGTCACGTTAGGTAGATGCAATATGAGCTGGGCACCATGTCACGCCAGGTACATGTAGTATGAGCGGGGCACCATGTCACGTCAGGTACATGTAGTATAATCAGGGCACCATGTCACGTCAGGTAGATGCAGTTTAAGCAAGGCACCATGTCACGTCAGGTAGATGCAGTATGAGCTAGGCACCATGTCACGTCAGGTTGATGCAGATTCATCAGAGCACCATGTCACGTCAGGTAGATGCAGTTTAAGCAGGGTACCATGTCACGTCAGGTAGATGTCTGAGCGGGACACCAAGTCATGTCAGGTAGATGTAGTATGAGCGGGGCACCATGTCACGTCAGGTAGATGTAGTTAGAGCAAGGCACCATGTCACGTCAGGTAGATGTAATAAAAGCGGGGCACCATGTCATGTCAGGTTGATGTAGTATAAACAGGACACCATGACATGTCAGGTAGATGTAGTTTAAAGTGGGGCACCATGTCATGTCAGGTAGATGAAGTCTAAAGTGGGGCACCATGTCACGTCAGGCAGATGTAGTAAAAGCGGGGCACCATGACATGTCAGGTAGATGTAGTTTAAAATGGGGCACCATGTCATGTCAGGTAGATGTAGTCTAAAGTGGGGCACCACGTCACGTCAGGTAGATGTAGTTCGAGCGGGGCACCATGTCACGTCAGTTAGATGTGTGGGCGGGGCACCATGTCACGTAAGGTAGATGTAGTATGAGTGGGGCACCATGTCACGTCAGGTAGATGTCTGATAGGTGCTAAATGTCTCGTCAAGTAGATGTAGTCTGAGCGGGGCACCATGTTACTGCAGGTAAATGTAGTCTGTGCGGGGCACAATGTCACGTCAGGTAAATGTAGTATGAGCGGGGCACCATGTCACGTCAGGTAGATGTAGTATGAGCGGGATACCATGTCACGTCAGGTAGATGTCTGATAGGGGCACCATGTCACGTCAGGTATTTGTAGTCTGAGCGGGGCACCATGTCACGTCAGGTAAATGTAGTAAGAGCGGGGCACCATGTCACATCAGTTAGATGTAGTATGAGCGGGGCACCATGTCACGTCAGGTGGATGTAATATTAGCAGGGCACCATGTCAAGTCAGGTAGATGTAGTATAAGCGGGGCACCATGTCACGTCAGGTAGATGTAGTCTGAGCGGGGCACCATGTCACGTCAGGTAGATGTATTATAAGCGGGGCACCATGTCACGTCAGGTAGATATAGTATGAGCGGGACACCATATCACGTCAGGTAGATGTAGTCTGAGCGGGGTACCATGTCATGGCAGGAAGATGTAGTATGAGCGGGGCACTATGTCACGTCAGGATGTCATGTCAGGTAGATATAGTATAAGAGGGGCACCATGTCACGTCAGGTAGATGTAGTCTGAGCGGGGCACCATGTCACGTCAGGTAGATGTAGTCCGAGCGGGGCTCGATGTCACGTCAGGTAGATGTGGTATTAGCGGGGCACCATATCACGTCAGGTAGATGTAGTCTGAGCAGGGTACCATGTCACGGCATGTAGATGTCTGAGCGGGGCACCACGTCACGTCAGGTAGATGTAGTATGAGCGGAGCTCTATGTCGCGTCAGGTAGATGTAGTCTGAGCGGGGCACCATGTCACATCAGGTAGATGTAGTATTAGCGGGGCACCATGTCACGCCAGGTAGATGTAGTATAAGCGGGTCACCATGTCACGTCAGGTAGATGTAGTCTGAGCGGGGCACCATGTCACGATAGGTAGATGTAGTCTGAGCGGGGCACCATGTTACGTCAGGTAGATGTTGTATGAGCGGGGCACCATATCACATCAGGTAGATGTAGTCAGAGCGGGATACCATGTCACGGCAGGTAGATGTAGTATGAGCGGGGCACCATGTCACGTCAGGTAGTTTTAGTCTGAGCGGGGCACCATGTCACGTCAGGTAGATGAAGTATGAGCGGGGTACCATGTCACGTCAGGTAGAGGTAGTATAAGCGGGGCACCATGTCACGTCAGGTAGATGTAGTATAAGCGGGGCACCATGTCACGTCAGGTAGATGTAGTATAAGCGGGGCACCATGTCACGTCAGGTAGATGTAGTATAAGCGGGGCACCATGTCACATCAGGTAGTTTTAGTCTGAGCGGAGCACTATATCACATCAGGAAGATGTAGTATAAGCGGGGCACCAAGTCACGTCGGGTAGATGTAGTATAAGCGGGGCACCATGTCACGTCAGGTAGATGTAGTATGAGTGGGGCGCCATGTCACATCAGGTAGATGTAGTATTAGCGGGGCACCATGTCACGCCAGGTAGACGTAGTATAAGTGGGGCACCATGTCACATCAGGTAGATGTAGTCTGAGCGGGGCACCATGTCACGATAGGTAGATGTATTCTGAGCGGGACACCATGTTACGTCAGGTAGATGTAGTATGAGCGGGGCACCATATCACATCAGGTAGATGTAGTCAGAGCGGGATACCATGTCACGGCAGGTAGATGTAGTATGAGCGGGGCACCATGTCACGTCAGGTAGTTTTAGTCTGAGCGGGGCACCATGTCACGTCAGGTAGATGAAGTATGGGCGGGGTACCATGTCACGTCAGGTAGAGGTAGTATAAGCGGGGCACCATGTCACGTCAGGTAGATGTAGTATAAGCGGGGCACCATGTCACGTCAGGTAGATGTAGTATAAGCGGGGCACTATGTCACGTCAGGTAGATGTAGTATAAGCGGGGCACCATGTCACATCAGATAGTTTTAGTCTGAGCGGGGCACTATATCACATCAGGAAGATGTAGTATAAGCGGGGCACCAAGTCACGTCAGGTAGATGTAGTCTGAGCGGGGCACCATGTCACGATAGGTAGATGTAGTCTGAGCGGGGCACCATGTTACGTCATGTAGATGTAGTATGAGCGGGGCACCATATCACATCAGGTAGATGTAGTCAGAGCGGGATACCATGTCACGGCAGGTAGATGTAGTATGAGCGGGGCACCATGTCACGTCAGGTAGTTTTAGTCTGAGCGGGGCACCATGTCACGTCAGGTAGATGAAGTATTAGCGGGGCACCATGTCACGCCAGGTAGATGTAGTATAAGCGGGTCACCATGTCACGTCAGGTAGATGTAGTCTGAGCGGGGCACCATGTCACGATAGGTAGATGTAGTCTGAGCGGGGCACCTTATCACATCAGGTACATGTAGTCAGAGCGGGATACCATGTCACGTCAGGTAGATGTAGTATAAACGGGGCACCATGTCACGTCAGGTGGATATAGTATAAACGGGGCACCATGTCACGTCAGGTAGATGTAGTCGGAGCGGGGCACCATGTCACGTCAGGTAGATGTCTGAGCAGGACATCATGTAACGTCAGGTAGACTTAGTATACGCGGGACACCATGTCACGTCAGGTAGATGTCTGATAGGGGCACCATGTCACTTCAGGTAGACGTAGTATAAACGGGGCACGATGTAACGTCAGGTAGATGTAGTATAAACGGGGCACCATGTCACGTCAGGTAAATGTAGTATAAACGGGGCACCATGTCACGTCAGGTAGATGTCTGAGCGGGACATCATGTAACGTCAGGTAGACATAGTATACGCGGGACACCATGTCACGTCACGTAGATGTCTGACAGGGGCACCATGTCACGTCAGGTAAATGAAGTCTATTCGGGGCACCATGTCACGTCAAGTAGATGTAGTCTGAGCTGGGCATCAAATCACGTCAGGTAGATGTAGTATGAGCGGGGCACCATGTCACGTCAGGTAGATGTAGTATGAGCGGGGCACCATGTCATGTCAGGTAGATGTAGTATGAGCGGGACACAATGTCACGTCAGGTAGATGTAGTATAAGCGGGGCACCACGTCACGTCAGGTAGATGTAGTCTAAGCGGGACACCATGTCACGTCAGGTAGATGTTGTATGAGCGGGGCACCATGTCACGTCAGGTAGATGTAGTCTGAGCGGGGCACAATATCACGTCAGGTAGACGTAGTATACGCGGGACACCATGTCACGTCAGGTAGATGTCTGATAGGGGCACCATGTCACGTCAGGTAAATGAAGTCTGATCGGGGCACCATGTCACGTTACGTAGATGTAGTATGAGCGGGACACCATGTCACGTCAGGTAGATGAAGTATGAGCTGGACACCATGTCACGTCAGGTAGATGTCTGATAGGGGCACCATGTCACGTCAGGTAGATGTAGTCTGGGCGAGGCACCATGTCACGTAAGGTAGACTTAGTCTAAGCGGGACACCATGTCACGTCTGGTAGATGTAATATGAGCAGGACACCATGTCACGTCGGGTAGATGTAGTCTGAGCGGGGCACCATGTCACGTCAGGTAGATGTAGTCTGAGCGGGGCACCATATCATGTCAGGTAGACGTAGTATACGCGGGACACCATGTCACGTCAGGTAGATGTAGTATGAGCGGGGCACCATGTCACGTCAAGTAGATGTAGTATGAGTGGGGCACCATTTCACGTCACGTAAATGAAGTATTAGCGGGGCACCATATCATGTCAGGTAGATGTAGTCTGAGCGGGGTACAATGTCATGTCAGGTAGATGTTGTATGAGCTGGGCACCATGTCACGTCAGGTAGATGTCTGATAGGGGCACCATATCACGTCAGGTAGATGTAGTCTGAGCGGGACACCATGTCACGTCAGGTAAATGTAGTCTGAGCGGGGCACCATGTCACGTCAGGTAGATGTAATATGAGCGTGGTACCATGTCACATCAGGTAGATGTGGTATAAGCGGGACACCATGTCACTTCAGGTAGATGTGTGAGCGGGGCACCATGTCACGTCAGGTAGATGTAGTATGAGCGGGGCACCATGTCACGTCAGGTAGATGTTTGATAGGGGCACCATGTCACGTCAGGTAGATGAAGTCTGAGAGGGGCACCATGTCACTTCAGGAAGATGTAGTATGAGCGGATCACCATATCACGTCAGGTAGATGTATTCTGAGCGGGGTACCATGTCATAGCATGTAGATGTAGTATAAACGGGGCACCATGTCACGTCAGGTAGATGTAGTATAAACGGGGCACCATGTCACGTCAGGTAGATGTCTGAGCGAGACATCATGTAACGTCAGGTAGACGTAGTATACGCGGGACACCATGTCACGTCAGGTAGATGTCTGACAGGGGCACCATGTCACGTCAGGTAAATGAAGTCTAATCGGGGCACCATGTCACGTCAGGTAGATGTAGTCTGTGCTGGGCACCATATCACGTCAGGTAGTTGTAGTATGAGCGGGGCACCATGTCACGTCAGGTAGATGTAGTATGAGCGGGGCACCATGTCATGTCAGGTAGATGTAGTATGAGCGGGACACCACGTCACGTCAGAAAGATGTAGTATTAGCGAGGCACCATATCACGTCATGTAGTTTTAGTATGAGGGGGCACCATGTCACGTCAGGTAAATGTAGTCTGAGCGGGGCACCATGTCACGTCAGGCAGATGTAATATGAGCGGGGTACCATGTCACGTCAGGTAGATGTAGTATAAGCGGGACACCATGTCACTTCAGATAGATGGATGGGCGGGGCACCATGTCACATCAGGTAGTTGTAGTATGAGCGGGGCACCATGTCACGTCAGGAAGATGTTTGATAGGGGCACTATGTCACGTCAGGTAGATGAAGTCTGAGCGGGGCACCATGTCACTTCAGGTTGATTAAGTATGAGCGGAGCACCATATCACGTCAGGTAGATGTATTCTGAGCGAGGTACCATGTCATAGCATGTAGATGTAGTATGAGCGGGGCACCATGTCACGTCAGGTAGTTTTAGTATGAGCGGGCCACCATGTCACGTCAGGTAGATGTAGTATAAACGGGGCACCATGTCACATCATGTAGATGTAGTAGGAGCGGGCACCATTTCACGTCACGTAGATGTTTGAGCGAGGTACCATGTCACGGCAGGTAGATTTAGTATGAGCGGGGCACCATGTCACGTCAGGTAGTTTTAGTATGAGGGGGCACCATGTCACGTCAGGTAGATGTAGTATGGGCGGGCCACCATGTCACGTCAGAAAGATGTAGTATTAGAGAGGCACCATGTCACGTCATGTAGTTTTAATATGAGGGGGCACCATGTCACGTCAGATAGATGTCTGAGCGGGGCACCATGTCACGTCAGGTAGATGTACTATAAACGGGGCACCATGTCACGTCAGGTAGATGTAGTAGGAGCGGGCCACCATGTCACGTCACGTAGATGTCTGACAGGGGCACCATGTCACGTCAGGTAAATGAAGTCTAATCGGGGCACCATGTCACGTCAGGTAGATATAGTCTGAGCTGGGCACCATATCACGTCAGGTAGATGTAGTATGAGCGGGGCACCATGTCACGTCAGGTAGCAGCACCATGTCACGTCAGGTAGATATAGTATGAGCGGGGCACCATTTCACGGCTAGAAGATGTAGGATGAGCGTGGCACCATGTCACCTAAGGTAGTTTTAGTCTGAGCGGGGCACCATGTCACGTCAGGTAGATGTAGTATGAGCAGGGCACCATTTCACGATAGGTATATGTAGTATAAGCGGAGAACCATGTCACGTCAGGTAGATGTAGTATAAGCGGGGTACAATGTCACGTCAGATAGATGTAGTATGAGCGGGACACCATGACACTACAGGTATATGTAGTATGAGCGGGGCACCATGTCACGTCAGGTAGATGTAGCATAAGCGGGGCACCATGTCACGTCAGATAGATGTAGTATGAGCGGGACACCATGTCACTACAGGTAGATGTAGTATAAGCGGGACACCATATCACGTCAGGTAGATGTAGTCTGAGCGGGGCACCATGTCTCGTCAGGTAGATGTAGTATAAGCGGGGCACCATGTCTCGTCAGGTAGATGTAGTATAAGCGGGACACCATGTCACGTCAGGTAGATGTAATATGAGCGTGGTACCATGTCACGTCAGGTAGATGTCTGATAGGGGCACCATGTCACGTCAGGTAGATGTAGTCTGAGCGGGGCACCATGTCACGTCAGGTAGATGTAGTCTGAGCGGGGCACCATGTCACGTCAGGTAGATGTAGTCTGAGCGGGGCACCATATCACGTCAGGTAGATGTAGTATGAGCGGAGCACCATATCACGTCAGGTAGATGTAATCTGACCGGGGCACCATATCACGTCACGTAGATGTAGTCTGAGCGGGGTACCATGTCACATCAGGTAGATGTAGTATGAGCGGGGCACCATGTCACGTCAGGTAGATGTCAGATTGGGGCACCATGTCACGTCAGATAGAAGTAGTCTGAGCGGGGCACCATATCAACTCAGGTAGATGTAGTCTGAGCGGGGTACCATGTCACGTCAGGTAGATGTAGTATGAGCGGGGCACCATGTCACGTCAGGTAGATGTCAGATTGGGGCACAATGTCACGTCAGGTAGATGTAGTCTGAGCGGGGCACCATGTCACGTCAGGTAAATGTAGCCTGAGCGTGGCACCATGTCACGTCAAGTATATGTAGTATGAGCGGGGTACCATGTCACGTCAGGTAGATGTAGTATAAGCGGGACACCATGTCACGTCAGGTAGATGTAGTCTGAGCGGGGCACCATGTCACGTCAGGTAGATGTAGTATGAGCGGGGCACCATGTCACATCAGGTAGATGTCTGATAGGGGCACCATGTCACGTCCGGTAGATGTTGTATGAGCGTGGCACCATGTCACTTCAGGTAGATGTAGTATAAGCGGGGTACCATGTCACGTCAGGTAGATGTAGTATAAGCGGGGTACCATGTCACGTCAGATAGATGTAGTATAAGCAGGACACCTTATCACGTCAGGTTGATGTAGTATGAGCGGGGCACCATGTCACGTCAGGTAGATGTAGTCTAAGCGGGGCATCATATCACGTCAGGTAGATGTAGTAGGAGCGGGATACCATGTCACGTCAGGTAGATGTAGTATAAGCGGGGTACCATGTCACGTGAGGTAGATGTAGTATAAGCGGGGCACCATGTCACGTCAGGTAGATGTAGTCTGAGCGGGGCACCATATCACGTCAGGTAGATGTAGTTTGAGCTGGGTACCATGTCATGTCAGGTAGATGTTGTATGAGCGTGGCACCATGTCACGTCAGGTATGTCACGTCAGGTAGGTTTAGTTTGAGCGGGGCACCATGTCACGTAATGTAGATGTTTGAGCGGGGCACCATGTCATGTCAGATAGATGTAGTATAAGCGGAGCACAATGTCACGTCAGGTAGATGTAGTCTGAGCGGGGCACGATGTCACTTTAGGAACATGTAGTATAGGCGGGGCACCATGTCACATCAGGTAGATGTAGTATGAGCGGGGCACCATGTCACGTCAGGTAGATATAGTCTGAGCGGGGCACCATGTCACGTCAGGTAGATGTAGTTTAAGCTGGGCACCATGTCACGTCATGTAGATGTAGTATAAGCGGGACACCATGTCACGTCATGTAGATGTAGTCTGAGCGGTGCACCATGTCACGTCAGGTAGATGTAGTATGAGTGGGGCACCATGTCACGTCAGGTAGATGTAGTATGAGCGGAGCACCATGTCACGTCAGGTAGATGTGGTATGAGCGGGGCACCATGTCACGTCAGGTAGCTGTAGTATGAGCGGAGCACCATGTCACGTCAGGATGTCACGTCAGGTAGATGTAGTATAAGCGGGGCACCATGTCACGTCCGGTAGATGTAGTATAAGCGGGGCACCATGTCACGTCACGTAGATGTAGTATGAGCGGGGCACCATGTCACGTCAGGTAGATGTAGTATGAGCGGAGCACCATGTCACGTCATGTAGATGTAGTCTGAGCGGGGCACCATATCATGTCAGGTAGATGTAGTATGAGCGGGGCACCATGTCACGTCAGGTAGATGTAGTCTGAGCGGGGCACCATGTCACGTCAGGTAGATGTAGTCTGAGCGAAACACCATGTCATGTCAGGTAGATGTTTGAGCGGGGCACCATGTCTTGAGTGTGCCAGCCTTTAAAAGATACCGATGTGGTAAGAAAGAAGCATTGTTAAAAATGACACCATTTCGCATCAACCACAACTTTTTTTAAATAATCCAAAGAGGAGGTCAGCAAATAACTTGATATGGCTGATATTAAAGACGTTTCTTCGAGTAAGTTCTAGCGCGGAGATTTTATATGAAATTTTGCAGACAAGTACTTTGAAATAAGACAAGTTTAAAACACTTAAAAAATATAGGTCACCATGCTTGTTTTTTTGCTATGACTATTTTTAAAGTACACCGTTTTACATTTTTTAAAAGAAAAAACAGCAAATGGGTGTAAGTTATAAATCTTGTTTAATTTACTAACAAAGTGATATATTTCAACAAAATATTGTTGTCACTCATGTAACAAAAGATAAAGTATCTAAAACAGAAAATGTCATGATGCTATTTTGAGTTTCACATTTCATACAGTGATTTTCATAAATTTCTACGATTATAGAATTGGCCGTTAACGATGTATTTTTACACTAATTTAAAAATAAAAAAGTTCAAACGAGAAGAATTGTTTCATTCTTTCTACAAAGAGGCACCATAACAAACTATATCAGAAAATAAAATAAAAAATATATATCCCCATGCTTGTTACTAAGTTAGAGTGTTAATGTTACCTCCCTTTTTATAAAATGGCCGTAAACGATGCATTTTGACACTAATTCAATAATAAAAAAAGTTATAATGCAGAGAATTGTTTCATTCTTTCTACAAAGATGCACTGTAACAAACAATATCAGAAAATAAAATAAAAAATGTATGTTGCCTTACTTGTTACTAAGTTACATTGCTAAATGTTACCTACCTTTTTCATAAAATGGCCGCAAAGGATGCATTTGTACACTAACTCAATAATAAAAAATGTTCTAACGCGGAGAATTGTTTCATTCTTTCTACAAAGAAACACAACAACAATCAATATCATAAAATAAAATAAAAAATACATGTCACCTTGCTTGTTACCAAGCTACAGTGCTTAATGTTAACTTCAGTTTCAATAATACGGCATAAAATTGTCAAGATGGTGAAAATTATCTGTTGTAATTTTTTATAAATTAAGTTTCATTGCAGAGGTAACTTTCATATTTGTAAATAATGCACAAAAAAGCAACTATAATATTTGTAATTTATAATGTAATTACTGTTATATTGATTTTATACATTTCATATATACCGGGTAATTGATGAACATCAATATTTGTAATAGTTTGAAATGTTAGAGGCCTAGTGGTAAAACCATGTACTGTCAATCAAGGCTGGATCACCAGTGACCTTCTACTCAACATAATATCTTCAGAGTTTTATCTACGAGTCCATTCAAGTCATTTTTTCTGGTATGTATCTTGGCTAAAGTAGTCGCACCATCATCCATTATTATTACATTAACTTGAAAATTTTATTCCTGTTCTGGGCTACTTCCAACATTAATCTTTGAATTGTCATTCAAATTTTAGAACACTGCCTGGTGAACTGGTAGAGATTGTTCTTAATTTTTCATAATATGTGCATTTCCTAGTCTTTTGAAAAAACATCATATGTTTTTCAAATACCTTTTCTTAACATGGTCCCAATATCTGATTTACTGTCACAATCCATGCTTCTGACAACACATATTGTAATAAACTGGCCTGGTCCTGGTGTACTACTTGACTGACTTCATCACTGAAAATTAAAGGAAGCTTATATGAGATAAAGAAATAAATGACAATGTTTGTTTGTATGTAATCTTAATTTACATCACCACCAGTTTCCCATTTTGGTGATGCACCCAGAAGAGTGAACAATTTAGTTTTTTTAGGTTTGTTGGGGATCGTGCAGGAAACAAATATCATAGAAACCTTATCATATGTTTCACCTGGTTCTTTTGCTTGGTGTATAGCACCATCATAAAGGTCCTCAGTTTAGATTCCAATCTGAATGATTGTTAGCACTGTAAGTTAGCCAGCCTCGATCTGGCTAAAAACCGACAATGTACTTTAATAAAACAGCACAATATATGGGTAAAGTTTGACAACTCAAGGGCTATAACTGAGCAGCAATTCCTGTAATGATATCTATGTTCAACCCATTGAACACAATCTTATGGTTATAAACTTGCATATATGTGGACATTTTTTACTGAATAAAACTGTTATGTTATGTAACAAGCAGTCAATGGATTGCAAGCTCAAATTCCCGCTTGGCCAGTCTCTGTGATGATTTAAATATATGCAAATTCCAATACTGTGTCTCATGTTCATTCATTTTTAATCAATGATTCAAGTGGTAAAGTTGTCAGTTAATTGCACGGATATTGGGTGTGCCAAACAAGAAGTCACAGATTTGATCCCCCTCAGATCAGCTGTTGTGCTCATGATTATTTTGTTGTATTCCATAGTAGAAATAGGCTGAAACGGATAAACTACATTAATAATTACCATTGGCCCCTTTTGATGATTGTCACTCTTTCATTTAGTGCTTTTGTACACGTTGTCTATGTCACGATATTGATTGTCTCTTCATAGTTAAAGAAACCACTACAGGTATTTAAAGCACCGACATCTCAATCCATCTGTAACCTGAACCTCTGTTTAGCATTCCTGAAATGTGTTGAATAGTTTCTTATTTTCATAGTTCATGTAAGAAGTTTCTGTTTAACAGGAAACACACAATGTGACGGTGTATAAATTTATTTTTAACATTTACTCAATGTAAGAATACTGTTCGAATCCCCGCCCAGCAACAGTCTCCAGGATGATAGATATACGAGATTATGTCTTTTTATCAATCTTCTCTCACCGCTGATTCAAGTGGGAAAGCTATCAGTTACTTGAGGAGATGGGGTGTGCTCAAATACTGGTTAATTCCAGGAAACAGTGGTTGGGTGATCGTCTGTTAGCCCTCGATGGCATGAAAATGACACTTAATATTCAACCAATCAATCACTTTTTATAGTTATAGTCTCTAGAAATCATAACGTTATTTATCCTTTTATGTGATACATCGATATTGATCAGTGAGTTATGATAAAGCATCAATTAACCTTATACTCAATTGCTTTGTGTTGATGTCAAATGATATTGGACTTTTCCTGTTTAATCGATGTGTCTTGTTTGTTTCCACTGTTCTTATACTTCCATATATACAGTTTATGTATAACATTGACCCATATAAGTGTCTTCAATAATGTCCTTCAATACCAAACTTTTACATGCACCAGGTCAGCTAAATGTCAAAATTCAAGACTTATTCTTCCTCGTCTCCATCCCGGTATGAATAATATTGTTTCAGGTAAATTCATTATGTATTCAGCGATTTTGAACAAATTCACAAATGATTCATATCCGAAAATGAGTTATCCGAAATGTTACCACTACGAGTATTGATTATATTTTCGTAGTTGTTTCTTCGACTTCGTTATGAACAAGCACTTCTGGTGGTTAAAAACGAAAAACAATATACTCTTCCATGCATTTCGATCGCTTCCTTGACAAAACTATCATTTCTGACATCTCGAAATGAAAATACTTCGCTTTGTTAATATCCTAATCCTAAAGCGGGGCGGTAGTCTAATGGATAGAGTGTTGGCCGCTCACGCCAGAGGTTGCGGGTTCGATCCCCAGCTCGACCCCCGATGCCTCTCATAAAACAACACTCAGTACTGGTTTTACCCAGGAAGCGGACTCGAAAGCGGTTCATATAAGCTCTGAGCTTTCATCGCAATCGAGCTAAAAATAAATTAGTATAAACTAATGCGACTCGACTTTCAATTAACCAAACTGCGAAATTAAACCCCGAAACTGAAAGTAACAGAAAGGAATAATGCGCGTAGTAATGCGCAGTAACAACCCACAGAAACGTCTTTAAATAAAGATTTCTTCAAACGAATACTTTTATTTCATTATAATGCTTATCAGACCAAAACCAATATCAATCCTTTTATGGAAATATATGCCAAGAGCAAAGAATGTGTTATAATGTTTTAAATAATCAGTCCGTATTAATGGGTACCGTTATACCATTAATTTCAAACAGAATGGTCAGCCCCCTTAGAATAGTTTCTTCTATTATAATTAAGCACGTTTCTCACTTCATTCCCAGTACGTTGAAACCTGTTTGTTGTCAGCATTTTACACTAATCCTAGATGTATGTACGACAAAAAAGCCTCAAGCCACTTCATGTTATACCTCAAAGCATATTTACCTAAAATATATACCACGAATATTGTATCAGTCTATTATATATCTGCGGTGCGGTGCGGCTAGTTTCATCGCAAAGTAGTCGATTTTATTTTTGCATGCGCAGCAGCATTAATTTATTTTAACTATGCTATATCCATATTCACGTATGCCCCCTCTGGTCAGTACAAGTCGGTACTGGATATTTCAACAAACGGTACTCCGTATCTTCCTCGTATCTACAATTGGTGTTCTCAAACGGTCTCCGTATCTTCCTCATATCTACGATTGGTGTTCTCAAACGGTACTCCGTATCTTCCTCATATCTACGATTGGTGATGTCAAACGGTACTCGGTACCTGCCTCATGTCTACAACTGGTGTTGTCAAGCGGTCCTCCGTACCTGCCTAATGTCTACAATTGGTGTTGTCAAGCGGTACTCCGTACTTGCCTCATGTCTATGACTGGTGTTGTCAAACGGTACTCCGTACCTGCCTCATGTCTACGATTGGTGTTGTCAAGCGGTACTCAGTACCTGCCTTATGTCTACGATTGGTGTTGCCAAGCGGTACTCCGTATCTGTCCTCATGTCTACGATTGGAGTTGTCAAGCGGTAGTCAGTACCTGCCTCGTATCTACGATTTGTGTTATCAAGCGGTAATCCGTACCTGCCTCACGTCTACGATTGGTGTTGTCAAGCGGTACTCCGTACCTGCTTCACGTCTATGATTGGTGTTGTCAAATGGTACTCTGTTTATTCCTCACGCCTACAATTGGTGTTTTCAAGCGGTACTCGGTACCTGCCTCACGTCTACGATTGCTGTTGTCAAACGGTAAGCCGTACCTGCCTCATATTCCTCACGTCTACGATTGGTGTTGTCAAACGGTACTCTGTATATTCCTCACGTCTACGATTGGTGTTGTCAAGCGGTAATCCGTACCTGACTCATGTCTACGATTTGTGTTGTCAAGCGGTAATCCGTACCTGACTCATGTCTACGATTGGTGTTGTCAAGCGGTACTCCGTACCTGCCTCATGTCTACGCTTGGTGTTGTCAAGCGGTAATCCGTACCTGACTCATGTCTACGATTTGTGTTGTCAAGCGGTAATCCGTACCTGACTCGTGTCTACGATTGGTGTTGTCAAGCGGTACTCCTGACCTACCTCATGTCTACGATTGGTGTTGTCAAGCGGTACTCCGTACCTGCCTCATGTCTACGACTGGTGTTGTCAAGCGGTACTCCGTACCTGCCTCTCGCTACAATTGGTGTTGTCAAGCGGTACTCCGTACTTTCCTCATGTCTACGATTGGTGTTGTCAAGCGGCACTCCGTACCTTCCTCATGTTTACGATTGGTGTTGTTAAGCGGTAGTCAGTACCTGCCTCATGTCTACGATTTGTGTTGTCAAGCGGTAATCCGTACCTGCCTCACGTCTACGATTGGTGTTGTCAAGCGGTACACCGTACCTGCCTTTGGTCTATGATTGGTGTTGTCCAACGGTACTCTGTATATTCCTCACGTCTCCGATTGGTGTTGTCAAGCGGTACTCGGTACCTACCTCACGTCTACGATTTGTGTTGTCAAGCGGTACTCGGTACCTGCCTCACGTCTACGATTGGTGTTGTCAAGCGGTACTCTGAACCAGCCTCTTGTCTACGATTGGTGTTGTCAAGCGGTACTCCGTACCTGCCTTATGTCTACAATTGGTGTTGTTAAGCGGTACTCCGTATCTTCCTCATATCTACGATTGGTATTTTTTAGCTATACTTAGTACCTGCCTCATATCTACTGTTGGTGTTGTCAAGCGGTACTCCGCATCTTCCTTGTATCTACGATTGGTGTTGTCAAGCAGTATTGCGTATCTTCCTAATATCTACGATTGGTGTTTTTAAGCGGTACTCCGTACCTGCCTCATATCTATGATTGGTGTTGTCAAGCGGTACTCCGCATCTTCCTCGTATCTATGATTGGTGTTGTTAAGCGGTATTCCGTATCTTCCTAATATCTACGATTGGTGTTTTTATGCGGTACTCCAAACCTGCCTCATATATATGATTGGTGTTTTTAAGCGGTACTCCGTACCTGCCTCTTATCTATGATTGGTGTTGTTAAGCGGTACTCCGTATCTTCCTCGTATCTACGATTGGTGTCGTCAAATGGTACTTCATATCTTCTTTATATCTACGATTGTTGTTGTCAAACGGTACTCCGTACATGCTTATGTCTACGATTCGTGTTGTCAAACCGTAAGCCGTACCTGCCTCATATCTACGATTGGTGTTGTCAAACGGTACTCCGTATCTGCCTCATATCTACGATTGGTGTTGTCAAACGGTACTCCGTACCTGTCTCGTGTCTACGATTGGTGTTGTCAAACGGTACTCCGTACCATCCTCATGTCTACGATTTGTGTTGTCAAACCGTAAGCCGTACCTGCCTCATATCTACGATTGGTGTTGTCAAACGGTACTCCGTATCTTCCTCATATCTACGATTGTTGTTGTCAAACGGTAATCCGTACTTGCCTCATGTCTGCGATTGGTGTTTTCAAGCGGTACTCCGTGTCTTCCTCATATCTGCGATTATTTTTGTCAAACGGTACTCCGTATCTGCCTCATATCTACGATTGGTGTTGTCAAACGGTACTCCGTACCTGCCTCATGTCTACGATTGGTGTTGTCAAACGGTACTCCGTACCTGCCTCATATCTACGATTGATGTTGTCAAATGAATCTGTTGATAACATTCAACATCTCTATTTATGAGAATCTTCTTGATACTTATGTATCCCATATAAATACTATGCGTGTTCCGTAATTAGATTGGACATTTTCTTGAAAGAAAAGAGACAACGCAAATCGAAACGCTTCTATATCCTTTCAAAATTGTATCCCTTAAATTACTGATAATAAAGTGTCTCTCTACGACTAAATTTATCTTCCAGACGAATAGTTTTCATGTTTTAAAAATTGAAAATAACCAGAACATTTATATTTATTAAAAAATCCTATCTGAACTACTAGTCTACATATATAAAATTCCACAGACGTCTACACTACCGTTTGAGTGACTAGAAAGGATATGTGACTCCATTTCTATATGAATCGACTATTAATACAATTTGGTAAAACTTTTAAGCAAACTCATGTTCCTGTAACTACTACCCTTACATCAATGAAACTTGACACACGTGTTCATTACAATTAACAAATCCGAGTTAAGTTCATGGAAACCCCAATAGTGCAATAGACTCCCCTTCAATACTTACAAACAAATTGGTTAAAGTGTTAGAGTAAGCTCATATCTCAGTAACCACTGGCCATACATCAATTAATCTTACAGCTACACTTACATCAAGAGGACACATTAGGAAAATAACTCCATTTTGACTTTCGGTAGCAAAGTTTGCAGAGAAACAACTACTTTACATAATAACACGGAGTCTAAAACAGCTTGGTACACAAATAGCATCAAACTGCATGTATCAGGGATAATAACATGCAAATCGGATTAGCCGGTTTAATATTGCATATACCTGTTGCTTGTAATAGTCCAAAACATTATATAAGAAGATTAAGTAAATGAATAAATTACTTTTGGACAAGACATGTTTAGGAGTAAGAACGGACATGCTGCTTTAATTTCCATACTAAGTATAGCCTTGTGAACCTTTATTTGCGTAGATGTTCGGCCTCTTTGAGTTGGAATCCGAAACCTCATACGTTTGCCAATGCGCTTACCAACTTGTTTTCAAAATGTCATGAGCGGACGAGCGTTGATTCTTTAGTAAAAAGCGATAAAATATTTTGTAAATGATGCCTATTGGGTTGCGGCTAAATCCCGATATAATAATAATAAAGACTTATATTAACGAGAAAACTCATTTAAATAAATTCAATGTTCCATGAGGCCCTCAACATATTTACAAAGTACAACATTATTTAACATATAAACAAAATAAGTAAGCAAGTATAAATATTATGCATATATGTGTAACAATGTATATCAATTTTGATGAGAGCTACCATATTTATTAGAGTTGCTAAGATTGTTACTCCATTGTAAATATAAAGCTTTGGACTGATTAATAGAATTTGCAATTTTTATATAAGACGGAATAGAGTTCTACAAACAAAAGCACAAATAAGCAAACACATTTCGAAAATAAGAGATAAGAGGATGACCGTAATGTGCGTGTATGAACATTGGCTATTAGAGTAAATAAATCTTTGAGATATTCAGGAGCCTTGTCATTTACTGATTTATACACGAGTACTGCTTTTTGAAATTTAACTCTTTCAGGAAATGTCATCCTGTGAATAATTCTGTAGAAGAAGTATCGTATTTTTTATCGAGAATAAGTCTAGCAGATCTCTTTTGAAACCTTACAATACATGCGATTAGCTACACACCATGCATCAACATTATTGAGATCCGCTGTTAAGCATTTAACAACATTTGGAAGGGAAATATTTGAAACTGAGAAGGTAGTATCGTCTGCAAACATATCAACGACAGTATTTTGCACAGATAATGGCAAGTCATTTATGAACATCAAAAAATAAAAAGGGGGCCTAAGACGGAGCCCTGAGGTACATCAGCTTCTATTATGCGGAATTCTGAAGTTATACCAGAAATCTGAGTATAATGAGTTCTATTTTTTAAATATGAGCAAAACCATTTTATCGCATTTCTGTGTAACTCGTACATTTTCAATTTTCAATTTTCAAGTACGTCATGGGCAACTATGCAAGGGCTTTGGATAAATCAAGATATAATGTACCATCAATTTCATTTTTATTTATAGCTGTAAGCCATCTGCCAATATTTTTTGTGAGAGCTGTTTGATAAAAATGGTGTGCTCTAAAACCAGATTGACAAAAATAAAACAGTTTATTTTCTTCTATGTATTTTATAAAATGTATACGAACGTGAAGTTCCAGAATGAATTATATAATGGGAAGAATTGATATAGGCCTATAATTTTATTCATCATATTTTGGTCCCTTTTAAATATGGATATTAGGGCGAGTCAACTGTTTTTATTCAGTGTGACATAGTCGGTCGTAAGAAAGGTGTTTGAATGGGACTTTTTCAACCCATTTCATGTTATATATTGTATATCAAGTTTTATAGGTTGAGGAAAATCGCAGAATGACCCTGAGTAGAACCATCGTTGTTCCGCAAGTAATTGGCAAACATTTCTATCAAAGTTACTCGAACCTACGATCTTCTCGGTTAGAGGTAGGTGACCATGTGTATCTTTTATTAATGTTGTAGATGGTTATAGCAATATATTCGGATCTTCCAAATGTACTGTATTACGAGCTGATTCCTAAACTTAAAGAATTCAACAATTTCTTAGAAAATCTGCAACATAAAAAGCTTAGTTTATTAGGAAAAATAAATGTAATCGTCTGTTTTACCAAACCCATCATAATTAAACAATAACAAATACAAATGGACGACTTTATATGGGCATTAAAACCTGATAGAATATATAAGTATCAAGGCTATGAAAATGTAGGTTTCAAAAATATTGATATAGACATGTTTATAAACTCTCTTAAATCAAATTGGATTATAAGATTATTTGAAAACAACAAGTCAGGGGTCGTATTCACCAACCATTCTTGAGAATATTCTTAGACTTGAGCTTGATAATCCAAATACCAAGCTTAGATAGCAAGTGTGCTTTCATAAATAGAATAAATGTGAAAGTTTATTTGACTATATAGTGGGTATCCCTTCATGTTTGCAAATGTTGGTCTAAAAAAATGGTCTCTAAGTGTCTTTTTCAAAATTCATTCTTGAGTTAAAGTTTAAGAATGTTCTTAAGAGTGGTTGTTGAATACTGCACCTGGTCATTGGAAAGACATATACTTAAATAAAATCGGTAGATAGTGTGGTACACTCGTTATTGTCCGTGGTCTAGTGATAGAGTATCGAACCCAGGATCGGATGATCGTGGATTTGAGTCTCACCACGGCTAGGTATGGTGTTCTTGATCAAGACACTTTATCAGCATTTCCTTAGTACTGGATCTACTCAGGAAGACTTCGAGCGTGATTTGTTTTTAACTTATTTTATAATCTAAGTAAAATAAATCAGTAAAAACGAAAACATTTCAAAACAAGAACTTTCTGAAGGAAATTATTATATCGTTGATTAATATTTCCAAGTTCGATAATAAAATACTCACAAATAAAGAAATGTTTTGGTGTAACAAAACTATAACATTAAATCTACGCACGTTTTTCTACAACGAATGGTTCGGAAAATGAATCAAATACATACAAAACATACCTATATGATTCTAGAAAATTGATTTATAATGTTAACGATTTTAAAACTGTATATACTGAAAAGCAAAAGTTCAGCCAATAATAATACATTGGAAATGCCAAAGGGTACATTTGAAGCCGGATGTGTGCGAGGATATGGAAATAATATTTTGAAGACGAAGTCTGAAATTAAATTTGGGTCTGTAACATACAGAATCGGTGATTAAATAAAGTATACCAACTTTTATCATGGTGATATCCGTCATTCTAAATCGTTCTTATTTCAATGTAAAGGGAGGTAATTCACCGAGTTCTTAGCTTTCAAGAGGGAATGCATGTACAGTGATGATATGTTATGATATTTGTTACAAGTTTAACATTCAGTTGTGTAATATATCATCATTTACAGTTTCAGTTGTTTAACTAGATAAATAGTTATTTTATTTGACAAAATGCTGTTTTACATAAGAGGCAATAACTTTCAGCCAGACTATAGAATAAATCCAAAAATCTATTGATGTTGCTCTGCATACTTCGACAAATATAGTTAGTTTGAAAACAAAATATCGAAATCTTATTTGTATTATAGTTAAAACATGCATGAAAGTACCGACTAAACTTTAGGATCTCAGTTTATATATCATCTAGGTCAGATGAAACATGCCTAACGAGTGAAAAGAATCATCATTGTTAATCCATTACAAAAAATGTTCTATGCAAACCAACAAATCAACTTTTACATAATAAATTATATACCAATTGAAAACACAAAACAAGTTGAGATTAAATCTGAAATAAAATGGTAGTCTGTGTTTCAACATATACAGACTACCATTTTATTTTATAGTAAGTATTATTCTAGTAGAATTTACAATTGATCAAACATTAAAAAAGTTTGCGGTGCATAATTCTAATCATATCATTGTCAGACAAATGCAATTTAAACTGGTGTTCCTTTTATTCCTTTTTCCAAATGTTGCACCGGATAGAATGTCGTTGGACGATCGGATCAAATGTATGTTTGAAAGAATAATATGTTGTGTAAGCATACATACGTTTAATGCGATATGTGTTTGAATTTACCATTCTATCACTCACCTATTGACATATGAGATATATTGCATTGTATACCTTTACTACTAAAATATCGATATAGATAGGACTACATATACTAAAATGAGATTGTGACCAGTGCCTGTTAGTAGCGTAGCTGACCTTATATTCATGTGCACGCCCATCTGAGTCTAGGGGGTTTTGGGGGTCATGCTTTTCCCAAGAAACAAAACAGGATGCATGTTTTCCATGCTAAACTCCCTTTAATTTTCAGCTCGGAGTGATTATCAGGAGTATTTAGATTTATATCTTGATAATGATATCGGCTATAAATGTATTATTCATGTAATCTTCTTAGGGGATGTTTTGGACTATTACAGCGAGCAACCAACGGCTAATGATATTAAAAGGATAATCCTGATTACGTAAATTGATGTGTGACTGTTGATGCTTTTGAAGAACCAGGCAGATGTTAACGCAGTGTTGGTATGTAGAGGCGTTTTTTGTTTGCAATACTAGTAAGACAAATGTCCGCAATATCATTGTTAACTGATTTTGTTGTTTTTGTTTTTCTCTTATTATTATCATTTCATCATCATTATTTTTATAATCATCATAAATATTGTTATTATTATTATCACTATATATTTATCAGTATCATCATCATCATAGATCATCATCATCATCATTAGTAGCAATAGTAGAATTAGTATCATCGTCATTGTTTGTGTTTTGTTTTGTTTTTTGTTCTTGATTTCCTTGGTTTTTTGTTTTGTATTATTGTCCCGAACTATTATTGAGCGGCTACTGTATACCACCTAACTTAGGTAAAAGAGGTGCATAACTAATATAGATTGAACAGCCTGGCAATCCAATGTATTCAACCTTGAATCAAACATTTGAAAAGAATCGCGTAGCGGTTATTGAATAAAACGTAATTGTAGGTCAATAAAAGAAAGGGAACACAGCTCGTGTAAATTGACACGTGCTGCGCCATGGGAAATAATCCGTACAATGGATACAAAAAAGTAACGTGTGCTTCAGTTACTAATCAGATTACTGATCAAAAGGCAAATTTTAATTAAATACCATGGAGGTTCAAACGCAACCCCACGATAAAACAAGATAAAATCAATGAAGTCTCTTTCCTTCTCTTTAACCAATATTGTTTCTATTTGAAATATTCTGAATAAACCATTGTTTCATTTATCATTTTTTTGCACATTTGGCTAAATTGAAATTACTACGGAACATTATGATAAATTCTATATGAAATGTAAAATAACTGTTATTGAAGCAGATTTACACAAGCTTTTAAAGTTTGTTTTTTTTTGTATCCTTTCAACATAATTTGTTAAACGTATGACTTTATGCTTTTTGTTAAATGTATGCTAAATATATGTACTTATGTGAATAAAATATAAATATAAACGCAACTCCACGCAAGGGTATTTGGTAGGGAGCAATGTTTACTCATTTAACAGAATGGTCGATGTGTTTGTTATTGGCCAGAGATAACACGTGGAACGCCGACAATAGTGTGTAGACTTGTCTGGTTAATAATGTATGTACGACAAAAAAGCCTCAAGCCACTTCATGTTATACCTCAAAGCATATTTACCTAAAATATATACCACGAATATTGTATCAGTCTATTATATATCTGCGGTGCGGTGCGGCTAGTTTCATCGCAAAGTAGTCGATTTTATTTTTGCATGCGCAGCAGCATTAATTTATTTTAACTATGCTATATCCATATTCACGTATGCCCCCTCTGGTCAGTACAAGTCGGTACTGGATATTTCAACAAACGGTACTCCGTATCTTCCTCGTATCTACAATTGGTGTTCTCAAACGGTCTCCGTATCTTCCTCATATCTACGATTGGTGTTCTCAAACGGTACTCCGTATCTTCCTCATATCTACGATTGGTGATGTCAAACGGTACTCGGTACCTGCCTCATGTCTACAACTGGTGTTGTCAAGCGGTCCTCCGTACCTGCCTAATGTCTACAATTGGTGTTGTCAAGCGGTACTCCGTACTTGCCTCATGTCTATGACTGGTGTTGTCAAACGGTACTCCGTACCTGCCTCATGTCTACGATTGGTGTTGTCAAGCGGTACTCAGTACCTGCCTTATGTCTACGATTGGTGTTGCCAAGCGGTACTCCGTATCTGTCCTCATGTCTACGATTGGAGTTGTCAAGCGGTAGTCAGTACCTGCCTCGTATCTACGATTTGTGTTATCAAGCGGTAATCCGTACCTGCCTCACGTCTACGATTGGTGTTGTCAAGCGGTACTCCGTACCTGCTTCACGTCTATGATTGGTGTTGTCAAATGGTACTCTGTTTATTCCTCACGCCTACAATTGGTGTTTTCAGGCGGTACTCGGTACCTGCCTCACGTCTACGATTGCTGTTGTCAAACGGTAAGCCGTACCTGCCTCATATTCCTCACGTCTACGATTGGTGTTGTCAAACGGTACTCTGTATATTCCTCACGTCTACGATTGGTGTTGTCAAGCGGTAATCCGTACCTGACTCATGTCTACGATTTGTGTTGTCAAGCGGTAATCCGTACCTGACTCATGTCTACGATTGGTGTTGTCAAGCGGTACTCCGTACCTGCCTCATGTCTACGCTTGGTGTTGTCAAGCGGTAATCCGTACCTGACTCATGTCTACGATTTGTGTTGTCAAGCGGTAATCCGTACCTGACTCGTGTCTACGATTGGTGTTGTCAAGCGGTACTCCTGACCTACCTCATGTCTACGATTGGTGTTGTCAAGCGGTACTCCGTACCTGCCTCATGTCTACGACTGGTGTTGTCAAGCGGTACTCCGTACCTGCCTCTCGCTACAATTGGTGTTGTCAAGCGGTACTCCGTACTTTCCTCATGTCTACGATTGGTGTTGTCAAGCGGCACTCCGTACCTTCCTCATGTTTACGATTGGTGTTGTTAAGCGGTAGTCAGTACCTGCCTCATGTCTACGATTTGTGTTGTCAAGCGGTAATCCGTACCTGCCTCACGTCTACGATTGGTGTTGTCAAGCGGTACACCGTACCTGCCTTTGGTCTATGATTGGTGTTGTCCAACGGTACTCTGTATATTCCTCACGTCTCCGATTGGTGTTGTCAAGCGGTACTCGGTACCTACCTCACGTCTACGATTTGTGTTGTCAAGCGGTACTCGGTACCTGCCTCACGTCTACGATTGGTGTTGTCAAGCGGTACTCTGAACCAGCCTCTTGTCTACGATTGGTGTTGTCAAGCGGTACTCCGTACCTGCCTTATGTCTACAATTGGTGTTGTTAAGCGGTACTCCGTATCTTCCTCATATCTACGATTGGTATTTTTTAGCTATACTTAGTACCTGCCTCATATCTACTGTTGGTGTTGTCAAGCGGTACTCCGCATCTTCCTTGTATCTACGATTGGTGTTGTCAAGCAGTATTGCGTATCTTCCTAATATCTACGATTGGTGTTTTTAAGCGGTACTCCGTACCTGCCTCATATCTATGATTGGTGTTGTCAAGCGGTACTCCGCATCTTCCTCGTATCTATGATTGGTGTTGTTAAGCGGTATTCCGTATCTTCCTAATATCTACGATTGGTGTTTTTATGCGGTACTCCAAACCTGCCTCATATATATGATTGGTGTTTTTAAGCGGTACTCCGTACCTGCCTCTTATCTATGATTGGTGTTGTTAAGCGGTACTCCGTATCTTCCTCGTATCTACGATTGGTGTCGTCAAATGGTACTTCATATCTTCTTTATATCTACGATTGTTGTTGTCAAACGGTACTCCGTACATGCTTATGTCTACGATTCGTGTTGTCAAACCGTAAGCCGTACCTGCCTCATATCTACGATTGGTGTTGTCAAACGGTACTCCGTATCTGCCTCATATCTACGATTGGTGTTGTCAAACGGTACTCCGTACCTGTCTCGTGTCTACGATTGGTGTTGTCAAACGGTACTCCGTACCATCCTCATGTCTACGATTTGTGTTGTCAAACCGTAAGCCGTACCTGCCTCATATCTACGATTGGTGTTGTCAAACGGTACTCCGTATCTTCCTCATATCTACGATTGTTGTTGTCAAACGGTAATCCGTACTTGCCTCATGTCTGCGATTGGTGTTTTCAAGCGGTACTCCGTGTCTTCCTCATATCTGCGATTATTTTTGTCAAACGGTACTCCGTATCTGCCTCATATCTACGATTGGTGTTGTCAAACGGTACTCCGTACCTGCCTCATGTCTACGATTGGTGTTGTCAAACGGTACTCCGTACCTGCCTCATATCTACGATTGATGTTGTCAAATGAATCTGTTGATAACATTCAACATCTCTATTTATGAGAATCTTCTTGATACTTATGTATCCCATATAAATACTATGCGTGTTCCGTAATTAGATTGGACATTTTCTTGAAAGAAAAGAGACAACGCAAATCGAAACGCTTCTATATCCTTTCAAAATTGTATCCCTTAAATTACTGATAATAAAGTGTCTCTCTACGACTAAATTTATCTTCCAGACGAATAGTTTTCATGTTTTAAAAATTGAAAATAACCAGAACATTTATATTTATTAAAAAATCCTATCTGAACTACTAGTCTACATATATAAAATTCCACAGACGTCTACACTACCGTTTGAGTGACTAGAAAGGATATGTGACTCCATTTCTATATGAATCGACTATTAATACAATTTGGTAAAACTTTTAAGCAAACTCATGTTCCTGTAACTACTACCCTTACATCAATGAAACTTGACACACGTGTTCATTACAATTAACAAATCCGAGTTAAGTTCATGGAAACCCCAATAGTGCAATAGACTCCCCTTCAATACTTACAAACAAATTGGTTAAAGTGTTAGAGTAAGCTCATATCTCAGTAACCACTGGCCATACATCAATTAATCTTACAGCTACACTTACATCAAGAGGACACATTAGGAAAATAACTCCATTTTGACTTTCGGTAGCAAAGTTTGCAGAGAAACAACTACTTTACATAATAACACGGAGTCTAAAACAGCTTGGTACACAAATAGCATCAAACTGCATGTATCAGGGATAATAACATGCAAATCGGATTAGCCGGTTTAATATTGCATATACCTGTTGCTTGTAATAGTCCAAAACATTATATAAGAAGATTAAGTAAATGAATAAATTACTTTTGGACAAGACATGTTTAGGAGTAAGAACGGACATGCTGCTTTAATTTCCATACTAAGTATAGCCTTGTGAACCTTTATTTGCGTAGATGTTCGGCCTCTTTGAGTTGGAATCCGAAACCTCATACGTTTGCCAATGCGCTTACCAACTTGTTTTCAAAATGTCATGAGCGGACGAGCGTTGATTCTTTAGTAAAAAGCGATAAAATATTTTGTAAATGATGCCTATTGGGTTGCGGCTAAATCCCGATATAATAATAATAAAGACTTATATTAACGAGAAAACTCATTTAAATAAATTCAATGTTCCATGAGGCCCTCAACATATTTACAAAGTACAACATTATTTAACATATAAACAAAATAAGTAAGCAAGTATAAATATTATGCATATATGTGTAACAATGTATATCAATTTTGATGAGAGCTACCATATTTATTAGAGTTGCTAAGATTGTTACTCCATTGTAAATATAAAGCTTTGGACTGATTAATAGAATTTGCAATTTTTATATAAGACGGAATAGAGTTCTACAAACAAAAGCACAAATAAGCAAACACATTTCGAAAATAAGAGATAAGAGGATGACCGTAATGTGCGTGTATGAACATTGGCTATTAGAGTAAATAAATCTTTGAGATATTCAGGAGCCTTGTCATTTACTGATTTATACACGAGTACTGCTTTTTGAAATTTAACTCTTTCAGGAAATGTCATCCTGTGAATAATTCTGTAGAAGAAGTATCGTATTTTTTATCGAGAATAAGTCTAGCAGATCTCTTTTGAAACCTTACAATACATGCGATTAGCTACACACCATGCATCAACATTATTGAGATCCGCTGTTAAGCATTTAACAACATTTGGAAGGGAAATATTTGAAACTGAGAAGGTAGTATCGTCTGCAAACATATCAACGACAGTATTTTGCACAGATAATGGCAAGTCATTTATGAACATCAAAAAATAAAAAGGGGGCCTAAGACGGAGCCCTGAGGTACATCAGCTTCTATTATGCGGAATTCTGAAGTTATACCAGAAATCTGAGTATAATGAGTTCTATTTTTTAAATATGAGCAAAACCATTTTATCGCATTTCTGTGTAACTCGTACATTTTCAATTTTCAATTTTCAAGTACGTCATGGGCAACTATGCAAGGGCTTTGGATAAATCAAGATATAATGTACCATCAATTTCATTTTTATTTATAGCTGTAAGCCATCTGCCAATATTTTTTGTGAGAGCTGTTTGATAAAAATGGTGTGCTCTAAAACCAGATTGACAAAAATAAAACAGTTTATTTTCTTCTATGTATTTTATAAAATGTATACGAACGTGAAGTTCCAGAATGAATTATATAATGGGAAGAATTGATATAGGCCTATAATTTTATTCATCATATTTTGGTCCCTTTTAAATATGGATATTAGGGCGAGTCAACTGTTTTTATTCAGTGTGACATAGTCGGTCGTAAGAAAGGTGTTTGAATGGGACTTTTTCAACCCATTTCATGTTATATATTGTATATCAAGTTTTATAGGTTGAGGAAAATCGCAGAATGACCCTGAGTAGAACCATCGTTGTTCCGCAAGTAATTGGCAAACATTTCTATCAAAGTTACTCGAACCTACGATCTTCTCGGTTAGAGGTAGGTGACCATGTGTATCTTTTATTAATGTTGTAGATGGTTATAGCAATATATTCGGATCTTCCAAATGTACTGTATTACGAGCTGATTCCTAAACTTAAAGAATTCAACAATTTCTTAGAAAATCTGCAACATAAAAAGCTTAGTTTATTAGGAAAAATAAATGTAATCGTCTGTTTTACCAAACCCATCATAATTAAACAATAACAAATACAAATGGACGACTTTATATGGGCATTAAAACCTGATAGAATATATAAGTATCAAGGCTATGAAAATGTAGGTTTCAAAAATATTGATATAGACATGTTTATAAACTCTCTTAAATCAAATTGGATTATAAGATTATTTGAAAACAACAAGTCAGGGGTCGTATTCACCAACCATTCTTGAGAATATTCTTAGACTTGAGCTTGATAATCCAAATACCAAGCTTAGATAGCAAGTGTGCTTTCATAAATAGAATAAATGTGAAAGTTTATTTGACTATATAGTGGGTATCCCTTCATGTTTGCAAATGTTGGTCTAAAAAAATGGTCTCTAAGTGTCTTTTTCAAAATTCATTCTTGAGTTAAAGTTTAAGAATGTTCTTAAGAATGGTTGTTGAATACTGCACCTGGTCATTGGAAAGACATATACTTAAATAAAATCGGTAGATAGTGTGGTACACTCGTTATTGTCCGTGGTCTAGTGATAGAGTATCGAACCCAGGATCGGATGATCGTGGATTTGAGTCTCACCACGGCTAGGTATGGTGTTCTTGATCAAGACACTTTATCAGCATTTCCTTAGTACTGGATCTACTCAGGAAGACTTCGAGCGTGATTTGTTTTTAACTTATTTTATAATCTAAGTAAAATAAATCAGTAAAAACGAAAACATTTCAAAACAAGAACTTTCTGAAGGAAATTATTATATCGTTGATTAATATTTCCAAGTTCGATAATAAAATACTCACAAATAAAGAAATGTTTTGGTGTAACAAAACTATAACATTAAATCTACGCACGTTTTTCTACAACGAATGGTTCGGAAAATGAATCAAATACATACAAAACATACCTATATGATTCTAGAAAATTGATTTATAATGTTAACGATTTTAAAACTGTATATACTGAAAAGCAAAAGTTCAGCCAATAATAATACATTGGAAATGCCAAAGGGTACATTTGAAGCCGGATGTGTGCGAGGATATGGAAATAATATTTTGAAGACGAAGTCTGAAATTAAATTTGGGTCTGTAACATACAGAATCGGTGATTAAATAAAGTATACCAACTTTTATCATGGTGATATCCGTCATTCTAAATCGTTCTTATTTCAATGTAAAGGGAGGTAATTCACCGAGTTCTTAGCTTTCAAGAGGGAATGCATGTACAGTGATGATATGTTATGATATTTGTTACAAGTTTAACATTCAGTTGTGTAATATATCATCATTTACAGTTTCAGTTGTTTAACTAGATAAATAGTTATTTTATTTGACAAAATGCTGTTTTACATAAGAGGCAATAACTTTCAGCCAGACTATAGAATAAATCCAAAAATCTATTGATGTTGCTCTGCATACTTCGACAAATATAGTTAGTTTGAAAACAAAATATCGAAATCTTATTTGTATTATAGTTAAAACATGCATGAAAGTACCGACTAAACTTTAGGATCTCAGTTTATATATCATCTAGGTCAGATGAAACATGCCTAACGAGTGAAAAGAATCATCATTGTTAATCCATTACAAAAAATGTTCTATGCAAACCAACAAATCAACTTTTACATAATAAATTATATACCAATTGAAAACACAAAACAAGTTGAGATTAAATCTGAAATAAAATGGTAGTCTGTGTTTCAACATATACAGACTACCATTTTATTTTATAGTAAGTATTATTCTAGTAGAATTTACAATTGATCAAACATTAAAAAAGTTTGCGGTGCATAATTCTAATCATATCATTGTCAGACAAATGCAATTTAAACTGGTGTTCCTTTTATTCCTTTTTCCAAATGTTGCACCGGATAGAATGTCGTTGGACGATCGGATCAAATGTATGTTTGAAAGAATAATATGTTGTGTAAGCATACATACGTTTAATGCGATATGTGTTTGAATTTACCATTCTATCACTCACCTATTGACATATGAGATATATTGCATTGTATACCTTTACTACTAAAATATCGATATAGATAGGACTACATATACTAAAATGAGATTGTGACCAGTGCCTGTTAGTAGCGTAGCTGACCTTATATTCATGTGCACGCCCATCTGAGTCTAGGGGGTTTTGGGGGTCATGCTTTTCCCAAGAAACAAAACAGGATGCATGTTTTCCATGCTAAACTCCCTTTAATTTTCAGCTCGGAGTGATTATCAGGAGTATTTAGATTTATATCTTGATAATGATATCGGCTATAAATGTATTATTCATGTAATCTTCTTAGGGGATGTTTTGGACTATTACAGCGAGCAACCAACGGCTAATGATATTAAAAGGATAATCCTGATTACGTAAATTGATGTGTGACTGTTGATGCTTTTGAAGAACCAGGCAGATGTTAACGCAGTGTTGGTATGTAGAGGCGTTTTTTGTTTGCAATACTAGTAAGACAAATGTCCGCAATATCATTGTTAACTGATTTTGTTGTTTTTGTTTTTCTCTTATTATTATCATTTCATCATCATTATTTTTATAATCATCATAAATATTGTTATTATTATTATCACTATATATTTATCAGTATCATCATCATCATAGATCATCATCATCATCATTAGTAGCAATAGTAGAATTAGTATCATCGTCATTGTTTGTGTTTTGTTTTGTTTTTTGTTCTTGATTTCCTTGGTTTTTTGTTTTGTATTATTGTCCCGAACTATTATTGAGCGGCTACTGTATACCACCTAACTTAGGTAAAAGAGGTGCATAACTAATATAGATTGAACAGCCTGGCAATCCAATGTATTCAACCTTGAATCAAACATTTGAAAAGAATCGCGTAGCGGTTATTGAATAAAACGTAATTGTAGGTCAATAAAAGAAAGGGAACACAGCTCGTGTAAATTGACACGTGCTGCGCCATGGGAAATAATCCGTACAATGGATACAAAAAAGTAACGTGTGCTTCAGTTACTAATCAGATTACTGATCAAAAGGCAAATTTTAATTAAATACCATGGAGGTTCAAACGCAACCCCACGATAAAACAAGATAAAATCAATGAAGTCTCTTTCCTTCTCTTTAACCAATATTGTTTCTATTTGAAATATTCTGAATAAACCATTGTTTCATTTATCATTTTTTTGCACATTTGGCTAAATTGAAATTACTACGGAACATTATGATAAATTCTATATGAAATGTAAAATAACTGTTATTGAAGCAGATTTACACAAGCTTTTAAAGTTTGTTTTTTTTTGTATCCTTTCAACATAATTTGTTAAACGTATGACTTTATGCTTTTTGTTAAATGTATGCTAAATATATGTACTTATGTGAATAAAATATAAATATAAACGCAACTCCACGCAAGGGTATTTGGTAGGGAGCAATGTTTACTCATTTAACAGAATGGTCGATGTGTTTGTTATTGGCCAGAGATAACACGTGGAACGCCGACAATAGTGTGTAGACTTGTCTGGTTAATAACAGATAACAATTTATCAAAAATAAACTTGTAAATAGTAACGTCTGAATATTAAAATATGCATAATTGATTGTGGTTATACAATAGCAATTGTGAGTACTGATAATGAGTAAGATAGGTATCAACATTGTCACGTTTCCCTTCCCTTTCATGTCAAGTCAAATATTATGCGGGCAAAATGCACGGTGCGGACAAAAAGAGGATACAAACATTTTATTTTATTCTCCACAATTTGATTGTTTTTAGGAATGCTGGCGATTACGGTAAAGACGATTATGATTATACTACTCTTTGTTGACTGCAAAGCTTGTCAATCTGTTGCACATTTATTTCTGCGGTTTGCACAATATTCTATGCTATTCAATTTCACCATCTCTACATATACGGCGGCATGGAGTCAATTCATCACTCTGTTACTTACTTCTGTTACTAACGGCTGTGTGCGTACATTAAACTGACACCAGTCAGCATGCGTGTGTTCATCGTGGTTTGTCTGATTGTGTACTTGCAATCGTGGAACAATGGCGGCGTTTACGCCCATGACGAAGAGATTGAGGAAATTGAAGACAAGGTAGACGAACTTACTCAGCTGGTGAATGAAATTAATGACCGGCAAGGTATATATGACTTTGATTTAAACACTCATTGTTTACTTTTTATTACGAAACATGAATACTTCTCACACAATGCATAACGATACATGAACTCTTCTAACACAATATATAACGATACCTGAACACTTCTCACAAAATACATAACGACACATGAACACCTCTCACACAAAACACAATGATACATGAACACATCTCACACAATATATAACGATGCATGAACACTTCTCACACAATACATAACGACACATAAACTCTTTTCACACAATACATAACGATACATATACTCTTTTCTTACAAAATATAACGATACATGAACACTTCTCACACAATACATAACGATACATGAACTCTTCTCACACAAAAAATAACGATACACGAACACTAATCACACAATACATAGCGAAACATGAACACTTTTCACACAATAAATAACGAAACATGAATACTTCTGACACAATACATAACGATACACGAACTATTCTCAAACATTACATAACGATACACGAGCACTTCTCACACAATAAATAACCATACATGAATACTTCTGACACAATACATAACGATACATGAACTCTTCTCACACAATAAATAACGATACATGAATACTTTTGACACAATACATAACGAAACCTGAGCACTTCACACTCAATACATAACGATACATGAACACTTCTCACACAATGCATAACGATGCATGAGCACTTCTCACACGTTATATAGCGATACATGAACTCTTCTCACATAATATAGAACAATACACGAACAATTCTCACACAGTACATAATGATATATGGACACTTCTTACACAATACATAACGATATATGAACACTTCTCACACAATACATAACGAAACATGAACACTTCTCACACAATACATAACGAAACATGAACATGTCTAACACAATATTTAATGATACATGAACAATTCTCACACAATATATAACGATGCATGAACACTTCTCACACAATATATATATAACGATGCATGAACACTTCTCACACAATATATAACGATGCATGAACACTTCTCACACAATACATAACGAAACATGAACACTTTTCACACAATATATAACGATACATGAACACTTCTCACACAATATTTAATGATACATGAACATTTCTCACACGGTATATAGGGATACATGAACACTTCTCACACAATACATAACGATACATGAACAATTCTCACACAATACATAATGATACATGAACATTTCTCACACGATATATAACGATGCATGAACACTTCTCACACAATACATAACGAAACATGAACACTTCTCACACAATATTTAACGATACATGAACACTTCTCACACAATACATAACGATACATGAACACTTCTCACACAATATTTAATGATACATGAACACTTCTCACACAATATATATAACGATGCATGAACACTTCTCACACAATATATAATGATGCATGAACACTTCTCACATAATACATCACGAAACATTAACACTTCTCACACAATACATAACGAAACATGAACATTTCTCGCACAATATATAACGATGCATGAACACTTCTCACACAATACATAACGAAACATAAATACTTCTCACACAATACATAACGATACATGAACTCTTCTCACACAATAAAAAATGGTAAATGGACATATGTTGACCGAATGTAACGTATCTATATTATTAAATAGCACAGAAATATGAAAATCGTAATAACTTCATTTAGGTACAAAAGTATATATGTTTTGGTGTAGGATGATCTGACGCCAAATATAGGCTATACCTTTAAACGCACGATTTGCGATGGGAAAATCTTCATTTAGTTTCCATTTTAAGACTGGATCTTTTAAACGTATCTTCATGTCATATCCGTAAGTTGAACGTTATAAGCGGATTGTCATTTTATATCAAGTGTTTTACGAGTCAGTGCCATGCGCCAGTCGTCATTTCATAATAAGTATTATACGAATAAACGCCATGTGTAAATCGTCATTTCGCATACGTAGCTGAATAATTGATTAAAATAAGGGGTGAGATTTATTGACCACTTCGCCAAATCGTGATAACATTTTTTTTTTCTCATTTCCATTATTATTTATTAAAATATTTTTTTCGATCTCAGTTACCTATCTTTTAAATAATTTTGCTTTTGATCCATTCAATTTTTGTATGTACCTCGCGCTTTTTTGTCGCTATCTGATCAATTTGTGATTTATTTTCACAAGTTGCAAAACACGTCTGTGATATTAATTTCTGACATTTTTATTATATTTTTAGATTTCCATATCAAGAAAACATATTCAATTACAAAGCTCGCTAGTTGAAAAGTTTAAATCGGAAATAAACCACTTTCTTGTTACAAAGTACTTTGTCGTGCCATTTTTGGGTCAGATCCTGGTCACGGCACCATTTTGACTGTCCACCTACATGTTCCAACATCACACACGAACTACACAAAGCGCAGGACTTTCTATATATTTTTTATTCTTACATTATTACATTTTTAATTTTAAACTGCAATTGTCACTACCTAAACACGATATACGCTTCAAAACATAGTTAAAACAAGTCTCCCATTTTTAGTTCTTAACACACACATTCCTACTCAAAAGTAAACCTTCCTTTCGCTTCCCATCGTCAACTCTAAATGAAACCCATCTTAACATATTCGCTTCCCGAAGTATTCTGTTCACTCCAAAACTAAAACTTGTAACGTGCACTATTCAAAGACATAAAAATGTCAATCACAATGTTCATGCACCTGGACAACTAAATATACATAAGCCAAGTTCACATATCTATCTTAAACCTGTTTATGCTACTGTCACTCATTTTATATGAATGTGGGCCTTTTGCCTAATTACAAACATGTAAAAACTTTATAAGTCACCGTTTCACTCGCTAAATGCAAATATTCAGTTACAAGGAGTACCCTGTATATTAACATGACTTTTGTATATGGTAAATACACTTTATACCGTTTGACAAGTACTTCGGAAAGACTCATTTGTCAACAGTTGCTTTAATCAACTATGACATATGTCACACCTGTGTATCTATGCTGGTACTGACTGTTCCTTGGCATTGACCCCAATTGTCTCATCTGTATTATGTAAGTTTGGTAAAGGCCAATTTCAGGCGTTGACCCCAGCTGTCACATCTGTGTATGTATGTTACTGACCGTTCCTAGGCGTTGACACCATGTTGTCACATCTGGGTATGTATGTTTGGTACTGACCATTCCATGGGGTTAACCTCTGTTATCACATCTGTGTATGTATGTTTGGTACTGACCGTTACCTGGCGTTGACCAATGTTGTAACATCTGTGTATGTATGTTTGGTACAGACCGTTCCCAGGCGTTGACCCCATGTTTTCACAACTGTGTATGTATGTTTGGTACTGATAATTCCCTGGGGTTGACCCCTGTTGTCACATTTATGTATGTATATTTGGTACTGACCGTTTCCTGGCGTTGACCCATGTTATCACATCTGTGTATGTATGTTTCGTACTGACCGTTCCCTGGGGTTGACCCCTGTTGTCACATCTGTGTATGTATGTTTGGTACAGACCGTTCCCAGGCGTTGACCCCATGTTGTCACAACTGTGTATGTATGTTTGGTACTGATAATTCCCTGGGGTTGACCCCTGTTGTCACATTTGTGTATGTATATTTGGTACTGACCGTTCCCTGGCGTTGACCCATGTTATCACATCTGTGTATGTATGTTTCGTACTGACCGTTCCCTGGCGTTGACCCCTGTTGTCACATCTGTGTATGTATGTTTGGTACATACCGTTCCCTGGGGTTAACCCCTGTTGTCACATCTGTGTGTGTATGTTTGGTACTGACCTTTCCCTGGGGTTAACCCTGTTGTCACATCTGTGTATGTATGTTTAGTACTGACCATTCCCTGGGGTTGACCCCTGTTATCACATCTGTGTATATATGTTCGGTACTGACCGTTTCCATGCGTTGACCACTGTTGTCACATCTGTGTGTGTATGTTTGGTACTGAACGTTCACTGCCGTTGACCCCTGTTATCACATCTGTGTGTGTATGATTGGTACTGACCGTTCCCTGGCGTTGAAGCCTGTTGTCACATTGTGTATGTATGTTTTATACTGACCGTTCCCTGGAGTTGACTCCTGTTGTCACATCTGTGTATGTATGTTTGATACTGACCGTTCCCTGGATTTGACCCCTGTTGTCACATCTGTGTGTGTATGTTTGGTACTGACCGTTCCCTGGCGTTGAAGCCTGTTGTCACATCTGTGTGTGTATGTTTGGTACTGACCGTTCCCTGGCTTTGAAGCCTGTTGTCACATCTGTGTATGTATGATTGGTACTGACCGTTCCCTGGCGTTGAAGCCTGTTGTCACATATGTGTATGTATGTATGTTACTGACCGTTTCCAGGTGTTGACCCCTGTTGTCACATATGTGTATGTATGTATGTTTGGTACTGACCGTTCCTTGGCGTTGACCCTTGTTATCACATCTGTGTATGTATGTATTTTACTGACCGTTTCGAGGCGTTGACCCCTGTTGTCACATCAGTATATGTATATTTGTTTGGTACTAACCATTACCTGGTGTTGACACCTTTTATCACATCTGTGTATGTATGTTTAGTACTGGCCATTCCCTGATGGTTGACCCCTGTTGTCACATCTGTGTATGTATGATTGATACTGACCGTTCCCAGGCGTTGACCCCTGAGATCACATCTGTCTATTTATGTTACTGACCGTTCCCAGGCGTTGACTTCTGTCGTCACATATGTGTATGTTTGGTACTGACCGTTTCAAGGTGTTGACCCATGTTGTCACATCTGTATATGTATGTCTTGTACTGACCGTTACCAGGCGTTGAATACTGTTGTCACATCTGTGTATGTATCTTTGGCACTGACCGTTCCCTGGCGTTGACACCTGTTGATAAATCTGTATATGTATGTTCGGTTCAGACCGTTTCCATGCATTTACCCCTGTTATCACATCTGTGTATGTATGTTTGGTACTGACCGTTACCTGGCGTTGACCAATGTTTTAACATCTGTGTATGTATGTTTGGTACAGACCGTTCCCAGGCGTTGACCCCATGTTGTCACAACTGTGTATGTATGTTTGGTACTGATAATTCCCTGGGGTTGACCCCTGTTGTCACATCTGTGTATGTATATTTGGTACTGACCGTTCCCTGGCGTTGACCCATGTTATCACATCTGTGTATGTATGTTTGGTACATACCGTTCCCTGGGGTTAACCTCTATTGTCACATCTGTGTGTGTATGTTTGGTACTGACCTTTCCCTGGGGTTAACCCTGTTGTCACATCTGTGTATGTATGTTTAGTACTGACCGTTCCCTGGGGTTGACCCCTGTTATCACATCTGTGTATATATGTTCGGTACTCACCGTTTCCATGCGTTGACCACAGTTGTCACATCTGTGTATGTATGTTTGGTACTGAACGTTCACTGTCGTTGACCCCTGTTATCACATCTGTGTGTGTATGTTTTGTACTGACCGTTCCCTGGCGTTGAAGCCTGTTGTCACATTGTATATGTATGTTTTATACTGACCGTTCCCTGGAGTTGACTCCTGTTGTCACATCTGTGTATGTATGTTTGATACTGACCGTTCCCTGGAGTTGACCCATGTTGTCACATCTGTGTGTGTATGTTTGGTACTGACCGTTCCCTGGCGTTGAAGTCTGTTGTCACATCTGTGTGTGTATGTTTGGTACTGACCGTTACCTGGAGATGACCCCTGTTGTCCTTCTGTGTATGTATGTTTGGTACTGACCGTTCCCTGGCGTTGAAGCCTGTTGTCACATATGTGTATGTATGTATTTATGTTACTGACCGTTTCCAGGTGTTGACCCCTGTTGTCACATATGTGTATGTATGTATGTTTGGTACTGACCGCTCCTTGGCGTTGACCCTTGTTATCACATCTGTGTATGTATGTATGTATGTTACTGACCGTTTCAAGGCGTTGACCCCTGTTGTCACATCAGTATATGTATGTTTGTTTGGTACTGACCGTTACCTGGTGTTGACACCTTTTATCACATCTATGTATGTATGTTTAGTACTGGCCATTCCCTGGTGGTTGACCCCTGTTGTCACATCTTTGTATGTATGATTGGTACTGACCGTTCTCAGGCGTTGACCCCTGACGTCACATCTGTCTATTTATGTTACTGACCGTTTCCAGGCGTTGACCTCTGTCGTCACATATGTGTAGGTATGTTTGGTACTGACCGTTTCCAGGTGTTGATCCATGTTGTCACATCTGTATATGTATGTATTGTACTGACCGTTCTCAGGCGTTGAATACTGTTGTCACATCTGTGTATGAATCTTTGGTACTGACTGTTCCCTGGGGTTGACCCCTGTTGATAAATATGTATATGTATGTTCGGTTCAGACCGTTTCCATGCATTTACCCCTGTTGTCACATCTGTGTGTGTATGTTTGGTACTGACCGTTTCCTGACGTTGATCCCTGTTGTCACATCTGTGTATGTACGTTCGGTACTGACAGTTCCCAGGTGTTGACCCCTGTTGTCACATCTGTGTATGTATGTTTGGTACTAACCGTTTCATAACGTTGATCCCTGTTGTCACATATGTGTATGTATGTTACTGACCGTTTTCAGGCATTGACCCCTAATGTCACATCTTCGTATGTATGTTTGGTACTGATCGAGTCCAGAGGTCGACCCCTTTTGTCACATCTGTGTATGTATGATAGGTACTGACCGTTTCCTAACGTTGATCCCTGTTGTCACATATGTGTATGTATGTTACTGACCGTTTTCAGGCGTTGACCCCTAATGTCACATCTTTGTGTGTATGTTTGATACTGACCGTTCCCTGGAGTTTACCCCTTTTGTCACATATGTGTATGTATGATTGGTACTGACCATTCCCTGGCGTTGACACCTGTTGTCACATCTGTGTATGTATGTTTGGTATTGACCGTTCCCTGGAGTTGACCTGTTCCCAGGCATTGACCCCTGTTGTCACAACTGTTTATGTATGTTTGGTACTGACCGTCACATCTGTCTATTTATGTTATTGACTGTTCACAGGCGTTGACCTCTGTCGTTACATCTGTGTATGTATGATTGGTACTGACCGTTCCCTGGAGTTGACCCCTGTTGTCTCATCTGTGTATGTATGTTTGGTACTGACATTTCCCTGGCGTTGACTTTGTTGATGAATCTGTATATGTATGTTCGGTTCAGACCGTTACAATCCGTTTAGCCCTGTTGTCACATCTGTTTGTGTATGTTTGGTAGTGATCGTTCTCTGGCGTTAACTCCTGTTGCCACATCTGTGAATGTATGTTTGGTACTGACCGTTTCCTGGCGTTGATCTCTGTTGTGACATCTGTGTATGTATGTTTGGTACTGACCGTTTCCTGGCGTTGATCCATGTTGTCACATCTGTGTATGTATGTATGTTTGGTACTGACCGTTTCCTGGCGTTGATCCATGTTGTCACATCTGTGTATGTTTGTTTGGTACTGACCGTTACCTGGCGTAGACACCTGTTGTCACATCTATGTATGTATGTTTGGTACTGACCGTTCCCTGGAGTTGACCCCTGTTGTCACATCTATGTATGTATGTTTGGTACTAACCGTTTCCTGGCGTTGACACCTGTTGTTACATCTGTGTTTGTATGTTTGGTACTGACGGTTCCCTGACGTTGACACCTGTTCACACATCTGTGTATGTATGTTTGGCACTGACCGTTCCCTGTCGTTTACCCCTATTGTCACATTTGTGTATGTATGTTTGGTACTGACCGTTCCCTAGCGTACATTCATGTTGTCACATCTTTTTTATGTTTAGTACTTACCGTTCCCAGGCGTTGACCACTTTTGTCACATATGTTTATGTATTGCTCTTATTATAACGAGAAGCGTATATCAAATTGTG
>CM055905.1:37699173-37876894 GCA_029582155.1 Panopea generosa
ATCATCATTATAATCAATATTTATTATCATTATCATTAGAATTATTATTTATTATCATCATTATAATTATTGTTATCCTCATCATTATTATAATTGTTATTTATTGTCATAATAATTATATTCATTATCATCGTCATTATAGATATTATCATCTTCATCATTATCATAATTGTTATTTATTATTATAATTTTTATTTATTATCATCGTCATTATAATTATTATTTATTATCATTGTAATTATTATTCATTATCATCGTCATTATAATTATTAATTATTATCATTGTAATTATTATTTATTATCATCGTTATTATAATTATTAATTATTATCATTGTTATTATTATTTACTATCATCATCGTTGTAATTATTATTATCTTCATCATTATTATAATTACAATTTAATATCCAGATGGTTAGAATTATTATTTATTATCATCACTATTATAATTGTTATTTATCATCATTATCATTGTAATTATTCATTATCATCATCATAATAAATATTATTCATCATCATCATTTTTATAATTGTTATTTATTTTCATCTTTGTTATCATCATTCCAGCCTGTTTCGTCCTCACCTTTGAAAACAACTCGATCATATTCGCTTTTACGTTGAATGGAAAAACTGTTTTATCCAAGACAATAACAGGTATGTTGCCATAATATATCATACCCCATGTCAATAACAGGTATGTTTCCATAATATATCATGTACTCCGTGTCAATAACAGGTATGTCTTCATATTATACCACTTCTCCGTGTCAATAACAGATATGTTGCCATATTATACCACTGCTCCGGGTCAATAACAGGTATGTTGCCACAGTATACTACTGCTCCGTGTCAATAACATGTATGTTGCCATAACATACCAATACTCCGTGTCAATAACATGAATGTTGCCATAATATACCATATTCTCTGTGTCAAAAACATTAATGTTGCCATAATATACCACTTCTCCGTATCAATAACAGGTATGTTGCCATAATATACCATATTCTCTGTGTCAATTACAGGTATGTTGCCATAATATACCACTAATCCGTGTCAATTACAATTATGTTGTCGTAATATATCATCTACTCCGTGTCAATAATAGGTATGTTGCCATAATATATCATCTACTCCGTGCCAATAACAGGTATGTTGTCGTAATATATCATCTTCTCCGTGTCAATAGCAGGTATGTCTTCATTTTATACCACTATTCCGTGTCAATAACAGATATGTTGCCATATTATAACACAACTCCGGGTCAATAACACGTTTGTTGCCATAATATATCACTACTCCGTGTCAATAACAGGTATGTTGCCATAATATACCACTACTCCGTGTCAATAACAGTTATGTTGCCATAATATACCATATTATCTGTGTCAGTAACAAGTATGTTGCTATATTATACCACTACTCCGTTTCTACAACAGGTATGTTGTCATTACAAACATCTACCATCGACAGTGTCAATAAAGGTATGTTGTCACAATATACAGCTACTCCGTATCAATAACAAGTATGTTGTCATAATATACCACTGCTCCGTGTCAATAACAGGGATGTTGTCATAATATACCATCTAATCCGTGTCAAAAACAAGTATGATGGCAAAATATACCACTACTTCGTTTCGATTATATATCACATGATCCGTGTCAATGAACTTTGCTATATAGATTCGTAAAAATCATAATTCTTGGGGATATTTATTTAATTGATATAACTTAGTTATTGACATCATATCATAGAGGTACGCAAAAATGTGACTACTTCTCCTTCGTTAACCTTGACAATATCTTTGGGAAGTACACGAGAATGAAACCCCACACGTAAACTTTTGACATCATCTCGGTGAGGTACACGAGAATGAAACCCCACACGTAAACTTTTGACATCATCTCGGTGAGGTACACGAGAATGAGATTCCCCTCAGTTAACTTTTCACATCGTTAACAATTGACATCATCTTGGGGAGGTACACGAGAATGAGATCCCCATCCGTTAACTATTGACATCTTCCCGTGGAGGTACACAAGAATGAGATATCTATCCGTTAACTATTGACATCATCTCGTGGAGGTACACAAGAAGGAGATTCCCATACGTCAACTACTAAGATCATCTCGTGGAGGTACACAAGAATGAGATTCCAATCCGTGAACTATTGACATCATCTCGTGGAGGTGCACAAGAAGTAAATTTCCATCCGTTGACTATTGACATCATCTCGTGGAGGTACACAACAATGATATTCCCATCCGTTAACTATTGACATAATCTCGTGGAGGTACACAATAATGCGATACCCATCCGTTAACTATTGACATCTTCTCGTGGAGGTACACAAGAGTGAGATTCCCATTCGTTAACTATTGACATCATCGAGTGGAGGTATACAAGAAGGAGATTCCAATCCGTTTACTATTAACATCATCTCGTGGAGGTACACACGAATGAGATTCCCATCCGTTAACTATTGACATCAAACCGGGGAGGTATACACGAATGAGATTCCCATCCGTTAACTATTGACATCATCCTAATAAGGTACATGAGAATGAGATTCCCATCCGTTAACTATTGATATTATTCCCATCCGTTAACAATTTACATCATCTTTGGGAGGTTCACACGAATGAGATTCCAATCCGTTAACTATTGACATCTTCTCGGGGAGGTACACATGAATGAGATTCCCATCCGTTAACTATTGACATCATCTCGGGGAGGTACACGAGAATGAGATTCCCATCCGTTAACAATTGACATCATCTTGGGGAGGTATACAAGATGAGATTTCCACTCGTTAACAATTGATATAATCTCGGGGAGGTACACAAGAAGGAGATTCCAATTCGTTAACTATTTACATCATCGAGTGGAGGTAGACAAGAATGAGATTCCCATCCGTTAACTATTGACATCATCTCGTGAAGGTACACAAGAAGGAGATTCCCATCTGTAAACTATTGACATCATCTCGTGGAGGTACACAATGATGAGATTCCCATCAGTTAATAATTGACACTATCTCGGGGAGGTACACTAAAAGGAGATTCCTATCCGTTAACAATTGCCATCATCTCGTGGAGGTACACAAAAATGAGATTCTCATCCGTTAACTATTGACATTATCTCGGTGAGGTATACAGGAATGAGATCCCATCCGTTAACTGTTGACATCATCTCGTGCAAGTACACAAGAAGGAGATTCTTATCCGTTAACTATTGACATAATCTCTTGGAAATACATAAGAAGGAGATTCTTATCCGTTAACTATTGACATCATCTCGGGCAGGTACACAAGAAGGATATCCCCATCCGTTTACAACTGACACAATCTCGGGGAGGTAAACAAGAATGAGTTTCCTATCCGATAACTATTGACATCATCTCGGTGAGGTACACAAGAATGAGTTTCCTATCCGATAACTATTGACATCATCTCGGTGAGGTACACAAGAATGAGATACCCATCCGTTAACTATTGACATCATCTCGTGGAAGTACACAAGAAGGAGATTCTTATCCGTTAATATTGACATCATCTCGGGGAGGTACACAAGAATGAGATTCTCATCCGTTAACAATTGACACAATCTCGGGGAGGTACACAATATTGAGTTTCCCATCCGTTATTTATTGAACTCATCTCGGGCAGGTACACGAGAATGAGATACCCATCCGTTAACAATTGGCATCATCTCGGTGAGGTACACAATGATGAGATTCCCATCCGTTAACTATTGACATAATCTCGTAGAAGTACACAAGAAGTAGATTCCCATCCGTTTACTATTGACATCATCTCGTAGAAGTACACAAGAAGGAGATTCCCATCCGTTAAATATTGACACCATCTAGGGGAGGTACAACCGTTAACTATTGACATCATCTCAGAAAGGTACACTAGAATGAGACCCCTGCCCGTTAACTATTGACATAAATATCAGAAAGGTATACAATAATGAGACCCCATCCGTTATCTATTGACATAATCTCGGGAATGTACAATATAATGAGACCACCAACCGTTATCTATTGACAAAATCTCGGGAAGGTACACGAGAATGAGACCCCCACCCGTTATCTATTGACAAAATCTCGGGAAGGTACACGAGAATGAGACCCCCACCCGTTATCCATTGACATAATCTCGGGAATGTACACGAGAATGAGACCCCCGCCCGTTATCTATTGACATTATCTCGGGAAAGTACACGAGAATGAGACCACCACCCGTTATTTATTGACAAAATCTCGGGAAGGTACAGGAGAATGAGTCCACCACCCGTTATCTATTGACAACATCTCGGGAAGGTACACGATAATGAGACCCCCACCCGTTATCTATTGACAAACTCTCGGGAAGGTATACGAGAATGAGTCCACCACCCTTTATTTATTGACAAAATCTCGGGAAGGTATACGAGAATGAGCCAACCACCCGTTATCTATTGACATAATCTCGGGAAGGTATACGAGAATGCGTCCACCACCCATTAACTATTGACAAAATCTCAGACAGGTACACTAGAATGAGACCCCACCCGTTAACTATTGACAAAATTCAGACAGGTACACGAGAATGAGACCACCACCAGTTATCTATTGACATAATCTCGGGAAGGTATACGAGAATGAGTCCACCACCCGTTAACTATTGGCAAAATCTCAGACAGGTACACGAGAATGTGACCCCACCCGTTTACTTTTGACATAATCTCGGGGTGGTACACGAGAATGAGTCCACCACCCGTTTACTATTGACATAATCTCAGACAGGTACACGAGAATGAGACCCCCACCCGTTTACTATTGACATAATCTCGGGGTGGTACACGAGAATGAGTCCCCCACCCGTTTGCATGTTTCATTTTTTATGATTGGACAACGGGGAGGAGGTGAAGCGAAGTTTGTTACACTTGGGATAACCAAGCTCATCCAATCGCCATTGTTCAGCTGACAGTTGCAAGGTGGTGATTAGTTGTTATTTGTACTACAAGTATTGATTTTTATTGATAGTCTTGATGTCGTTATTATCTTTCAACGTTTCGTCTTCAACTAAACATGACGTTTCTTTTTATTTAGAACTTTCAGGGACATAATTTGATATGAATCATTTTTTTATTCGTGCTTTTAAACTTATTTTGTAACTGCTATTAATATATTGTCTTTATTTCCAGTAAACGGTTCCTACACGTTGACCATCTCTAAAAGTAATTTTCCTTACCTCATGAGAAAACTGATGAAAAGTGACTTAATTATCGAGGTAGGTTAACGTTAAGGTCTCTAATACGGCTTAACTATCGAGGTAGATTAACGTTAACGTCTCTTGCGCAGCTTTGCATTAATTATCGAGGTAGGTTAACATTAACGTCTCTAACACAGATTAATTATCGAGATAGGTTAACGTTAAAGTCTCTAACACAGCTTGATTATCGAGATAGGCTACAATAAACGTCTCTAACACAGCTTTGTTTTAATTATCGAGGTAGGTTAACATTAACGTCTCTAATACAAAGTTGTTTTAATTATCGAGATAAGTTACATTAACATCTCTAACACAGCTTAATTATCGAGGTAGGCTACATTGACGTCTCTAACACAGCTTTGTTTTAATTATCGAGGTAGGTTAACATAAACGTCTCTAATACAAATTTGTTTTAATTATCGATGTATGTTACATTAACGTCTCTAACACAGCTTAATTATCGAGGTAGGTTAACGTTGATGTACGTCTCTAACACAGCTTAAATATCGATGTAGGTTAACGTTAACGCCTCTAACACAGCTTTGTTTTAATTATCGAATTAGGTTAATATTAATGTCTATAACACAGCTTTGTTTTAATTATCGATGGTGGTTAACGTTAACGCCTCTAACGAAGCTTTGGTTTAATTATCGATGTAGGTTAACGTTAACGCCTCTAACATAGCTTTGTTGTAATTATCGATGTAGGTTAACATTAACGTCTCTAACATACCTTTGTTTTATTTATCGATGTAGGTTACATTAACGTCATTCACAAAGCTTAATTATCGAGGTAAGTTAACGTTGACGTACGTCTCTAACACAGCTCAATTATCGCTGTAGGTTAACGTTAACGCCTCTAACACAGCTTTGTTTTAATTATCGAGGTAGGTTAACATTAATGTCTCTAACACAGCTTTGTTTTAATTATCGATGGTGGTTAACGTTAACGCCTCTAACATAGCTTTGTTTTAATTATCGAATAGGTTAACGTTAATGCCTCTAACATAGCTTTGTTGTAATTATAGAGGTAGGTTAACATTCACGTCTCTAACACAGCTTTGTTTTAATTAACGATGTAGGTTACATTAACGTCGCTAACATAGCTTAATTATCGAGGTAGGTTAACGTTGGCGTACGTCTCTAACGCAGCTTAATTATCGATGTAGGTTAACGTTAACTCCTCTAACACAGCTTTGTTTTAATTATCGATGTAGGTTAATGTTAACACCTCTTACATAGCTTTGTTTTATTTATCGATGTAGGTTAACGTTGAATCCTCTAACATAGCTTTGTTGTAATTATCGATGTAGGTTAACGTTAACATCTCTAACACAGCTTTGTTTTAATTATCGATGTATGTTACATTAACGTCGCTAACACAGCTTATTTATCGATGTAGGTTAACATTAGCGTCTCTAACACAGCTTTGTTTTTTTAATCATTTTCACACCAGCTCCAATTAAAAGAATACTTTTTATGATATACGAATTAAATGTACACGTGTTAATATTGACATCGACGTCTACGTATCTATTCAACTTTTACACATACTTAAGTATATCCATATGAAAAAATATAACCTTCTGACGTATATCCAGATGAAGAAAATACCGCCTGTCGTATATCCATATGAAGAATATAACCTTCTGACGTATATCCATATGAAGAATATAACCTTCTGACGTATATCCATATGAAGAATATAAACTTCTGACGTTTATCCATATGAAGAATATAAACTTCTGACGTATATCCATATGTATAATATAACCCCGTGACGTATATCCATATGAAGAATATAACCTTCTGACGTATATCCAGATGAAGAATATAAACTTTTGAGGTATATCCATATGTATAATATAACCTCGTGACGTATATCCATATGTATAATATAACCACCTGACGTATATTCATATGTATAATATAACCTCCTGACGTATATCCATATGAAGAATATAACCTCCTGACGTATATCCATATGAAAATATAACCTTCTGACGTATATCCAGATGAAGCAAATACCTCTTGACGTATATCAATATGTAAAATATAACCTCATGGCGTATATCTATATGTATAATATCACTTCCTGACGTATACCCATATGAAGAATATAACCTCGTGATGTATATCAATATATGTATAATATCACCTCCTGACGTATACCCATATGAAGAATATAACCTCCTGACGTATATCCAGATGAAGACAATACCTCCTGACGTATATCCATATGAAGAATATAACCTTCTGACGTATATCCAGATGAAGAAAATACCTCGTGACGTATATCCATATGTAAAATATAACCTCGTGACGTATATCTATATGTATAATATCACTTCCTGACGTATACCCATATGAAGAATATAACCTCGCGGCGTATATGCATATGTATAACATCACCTCCTGACGTATATCCATATGTAAAATATAACCTCGTGACGTATATGCATATGTATAATATAACCTCCTGACGTATATCCATATGTAAAATATAACCTCGCGGCGTATATGCATATGTATAATATAACCTCCTGACGTATACCCATATGAAGAATATAACCTCGTGACGTATATGCATATGTAAAATATCACCTCCTGACGTATATCCATATGAAGAATATAACCTCGTGACGTATATCCACATGAAGAATATAATATCCTGACGTATATCCATATGAAGAATATAATATCCTGACGTATATCCATATGAAGAATATCACCTCCTGACGTATATCCATATGAAGAATATAACCTCGTGACGTATATCCATATGTATAATATCACTTCCTGACGTATATCCATATGAAGAATATAACCTCGTGACGTATATCCATATGAAGAATATAATATCCTGACGTATATCCATATGAAGAATATAACCTTCTGACGATTATCCATATGAAGAATATAACCTCCTGACGTATATCTATATGTATAATATAACCTCGTGACGTATATCCATATGTATGATAAAACCTCCTGACGTATATCCATATGAAGAATATAACCTCCTGACGTATATCCATATGTATAATATAACCTCCTGACGAATATCCATATGAAGAATATAACCTCCTGACGTATATCTATATGTATCATATAACCTCCTGGCGTATATCAATATGTGTCATAAAACCTCCTGACGTATATCCATATGAAGAATATAATATCCTGACGTATATCCATATGAAGAATATAATATCCTGACGTATATCCACATGAAGAATATAATATCCTGACGTATATCTATATGTATCATATAACCTCTTGGCGTATATCAATATGTGTCATAAAACCTTCTGACGTATATCCATATGAAGAATATAATATCCTGACGTATATCCATATGTATAATATAACCTCGTGACGTATATTTATATGAAGAATATAACCTCTTGACGTATATCCATAAAATTATGAAGAATATAACCTTTTTTGACGTATATCTATATGTATCATATAACCTCCTGGTGTATATCAATATGTGTCATAAAACCTCCTGACATATATCCATATGAAGAATATAATATCCTGACGTATATCCATATGAAGAATATAATATCCGCACGTATATCCACATGAAGAATAAAATATCCTGACGTATATCCACATGAAGAATATAATATCCTGACGTATATCTATATGTATCATATAACCTCTTGGCGTATATCAATATTTGTCATAAAACCTTCTGACGTATATCCATATGAAGAATATAATATCCTGACGTATATCCACATGAAGAATATAACCTCCTGACGTATATCCATATGTATAATATAACCTCGTGACGTATATCCATATGAAGAATATAACCTTCTGGCGTATATCAATATGTGTCATTAAACCTCCTGACCTTTTTTGACGTATATCCATACGAAGAATATAACCTCCTGACGTATATCTATATGAAGAATATAACCTTTTTTGACGTATATCTATATGAAGAATATAACCTCCTGACGTATATTCATATGAAGAATATAACCTCCTGACGTATATCCATATGAAGAATATAACCTCATGACGTATATCTATATGTATAATATAACCTATTATATATTAATTTTTATTCATGTACTTTTGAATTATCTCATCTTTACCCATTTCGGACGCAGTCCCATATGGAATTACAATCCTCATTATTAAACCATTTGCTTTGATTATATGACGTATCTCAAACTAATTACTACTTTTGCACAAATAGATGAGAAAATGAGATTTCCCGGTTTTCTCATACTATCCCTAATAAAACGTTCCCTTATGTGGTCCCTAAATATACTATCCCCTTATTCATATAAACTTCAATCCTCTACACATTTAAACCAAATCTAAACGAAAAAGACATTGAATACTGATAATGTAGTTATCGATATCTCCTTCATCAAAAACACGGAATCTTATCATTTCTTACTTTAATTACACCCGTCTTCTTCATGAGCCCTAAGGGTGGTGGTGTTTTTAACTCCAGGTACACCATTTGTACAAATTTCCATAAAACTATATATATTAAGATCATTTCTAATTATTCAAAATATGTTGATCGGTTCATCATGAAATATATTTTTAAATATAAAAGTTTAAATGACTCTTTAAGAGCCAAATCATATCAATTGTTTGCAGATTTTGTATTAAAAACGTATCAAGATACAATTATAATAAAGAAATTAGATTTTTTTCTTTAAGCAGACTCAGAGTATCGTCACATCGACTCGAAATAGAAATTGGTAGATGGCACAAACCAGAGAAAACGCCTGTGCCTGAACGAAAATATCAACTTTGCAACTCATCAGAAGATGAATTTCATTTTTTATTAGAATATTCACTTTATCATGATCTCAGAGAATTGCATATGAAAATATACTATTGGAAAGATCAAATATTCTAAAATTCATAGAACTGTTAACTACAAATAATAGTAAAATTATTAGAAACCTTTCCATGTTTATTTTTAAAAGTTTCAAAAGACAAAAGTAAATGTATTATTTTGCATAAAACATCCCTTCTTTAAATCAGAAGAAAAACTATGATACTAGTATTATTTAATGTAATATCATTGGCTATTGTAAAGCACATCAATGGATACAATTATTTATTTCCAACAATTTGTGAAAGATTGAATTGTATGATATTTACAGGCATTGTAAAATGAACATATTAACACTATTACTTATTATTAATTGATCTATATCATTTACAATATTTGTTATGTTTGAACTATTATCTTGGCCTACCTTGCTTTATTGATGCCATTGACTGTTTATTTAAATTAATTATGTACCTTGTGTACTGATAGACCATTCGGTCTTGTGTATTATTGAATAAATATAAAATATAAATATTTACTAATTTTAGTAACGTCGGTCATCTTTAATCTTAAATCGAAACAATCCATGCGTATAGTTGCACGTGCATAAGACAAATCTATGTGACGGTGTCTATATGAATATAATATTTCTGGATGGATCTCTGATTTCTGGATTTACATTATATTGTAGCATTGCTTGAGTTTTGGTTTCCGATGTTTATTTAAGGTCTCACTACACAGTTGAATTTTGTTCTTTGTTCGATATTAAATAAGGTCTAGGATTTCAATGGTAAAACACGAATTGCACATAGAATTTGTTTTAAGTACTTTTTAACATAGAAGGAATGTATACCCACATAAAAATGCACAAAAACTGGTAGGTTGAACAGATTGAGTTTTTTCAAAAGAGGGTGCAGTGACACCCTGAGATTTTTTTGAAAAAAAGAAGACCTAAAATGCTCATAAATACATGCATATGTTGAAATCCTATAAAAGTCACTATTTAACACCAGTGATGTCTTATTGCAGTATATGCTATGCCAACTTTTGCTCTACGCATCTACAGCAAGAAATCACAACCACTATGAACCATTTTGAAAATATTTTAAAACCAAATTACATAGGCCTTTTTTTAAGCATAAGAATCATAGGCGTAACTGTGTAGCGAGACGTATAGTGTTATGTTCCATGGACCGAAAACTTGTTTTCGGATGCAAATAATGTTGCTATATTTGATGTGATGTTCCTTAAGTTCCGTTTTTCCAGATCTAAATGGTGTTGCATACATGAAACTTGTTTCTAAAATATGAACTTTTGCAAAGTTGAGTTGAGCACACGAGTCCTAATTTTCAAAACTCTTATAGCACCCACGTTTCTTTAACGCTTTATTTTCCGGTTAAACATTATTTCTATATATTTCAGTTCACGAAAATCGACATCCAAAAGAAGAGCCTCTGCATACAAGGCAAGGTTGAATTCATATTTACCGGCTGGGTACGTTTCCCGCCACTAGCGCCTTGGTGCCCGCATCTGTAGGCTACATGCCATCAAGGACAAGACAGCCGTTTATTACCCCAGTGCTTATCTGTTGGTCTAAAATACATTTCTGTGTTTGTCAATAAAAGACTAATAAATTTCTCCAAGAAGACCAGTATGTTATTCTCTTTTCGTTGTTTGGTATTTAAGTAAACTATTGTAACTCTTCAATGTTGAAGGCAACTGAGGTTATAATTTGGGCTAGTTTCAAGTTGAATACTAGTCTTGGTCATATGCGACACTTGCTTTTCTAAAAGACAAATGTCTTGACAAGTTGTGCAGAAGAAACTTTTGAATCTGGAAGTAAGCTTTGATTGGCTGAAACTAACACACCTCTGCAATGGTTATGTTATAATAAGTTCTAAAATATTTATTAGAACGGAAGTCTTTGCAGTTATCTTGTTCACGAAATTTGTCATAGAAAATATCTAAAAATATAAAAATAATGAATATAGATATAAATATCCAAACGATACTTTTTGAAATACTATGGAAATCTCCAAGGTAGTCCGATTGTTTGAATAAATCAATCAAAAACGTCATTCAATTTTCGCTAAAAATGATTTTTATTCTCGGCGGAACTTGTCAAGACGTTTGTCTTTTAAAAAAGCAAACGTCGCATATGAGCAAGACAAGTTGAAAAATGAAAAACAAGGCCTTGACTCGAGACTGCCCTATATTCCATTATCTATCTCCAAACATACTTGTTTCAAAATGAGAGTTGGTCGACAACTCATTATATTAAAATACAATATATACTTTACTTTTTTTTTGCATAAATAAAAATACGAAATACATTTATACTTAATATACACATTAAAGAATTTTACTCAACAAAAAAATAAACAAAAAATACCGATTTACACAGTTTCCACTATTGTAAGTTAGCACTTTTCGAAACGTATCTTGTACTTTAGATAAATTAATGTCGTGTTACAACTCATTGCTACCTTTTATATTGAAAGTATTTCACTGTTACAAAATATTCTTATTCATTTATAAACTACTTCGGCTTCCAGATTCGTTGGTATAATGCCGAATCGCTCCATATTGCGATGGTAATATCAACAGCACTACCCTTCCTGCGGTTCACGTTGCACTAAGGTTTGCTTCGCGTCACCTGTACTATGATGTCAGGGTCGTCAAGTCGTCAAGTCGTCCATATGACGAGTATGTACTCATGTAAGATTCTCTCCCTATAATATAATACTTCAACTTTTTGGTACACCATAGAAATCTGCCATGTATTTGAGGTTTAGATGATGAAAATTTGCGCTCCTTGAGTTTTCAAACCTTGTTTTACATGGTTCAGTTTCTAATACCTTAGATGAGGATCACCGTGGCCGTTTGAGCAACTAGTCGCATTCATCAGTGCAAAGATCATGACAGCTGATAACGAGATTAGGAGACAGCAGTTAACACCTGGACGCCGGAATGACAACATGGCCGAATCAACCATGTTTGTTTTAGCGATGTTTTCCCTGTTAATTCTAGCTGGTGTGACGACATCATTTACTTTTTGTTGAAGTTTATTAAGTCCATGTTCTGTCAGACGAAGAATCTCGTGTGTAAAGCGTTAAGTAACATATGGTACAGATATATTGGTAGTTTTTTATATTTATTTCATAAAATGAACTTCTATATAAAGCGTTAAGTAACATATGGTACAGATATATTGGTAGTTTTTATATTTATTTCATAAAATGAACTTCAATATAAAGCGTTAAGTAACATATGGTACAGATATATTGGTAGTTTTTATATTTATTTCATAAAATGAACTTCAATATAAAGCGTTAAGTAACATATGGTACAGATATGTTGGTAGTTTTTTATATTTATTTCATAAAATGAACTTCTATATAAAGCGTTAAGTAACATATGGTACAGATATATTGGTAGTTTTTATATTTATTTCATAAAATGAACTTCAATATAAAGCGTTAAGTAACATATGGTACAGATATATTGGTAGTTTTGATATTTATTTCATAAAATGAAATTCAATATAAAGCGTTAAGTTACATAAGGTACAGATATGTTGATAGTTTTTATATTTATTTCATAAAATGAACTTCTATATAAAGCGTTAAGTAACATAAGGTACAGATATGTTGGTAGTTTTGATATTTATTTTATAAAATGAACTTCAATATAAAGCGTAAAGTAACATAAGATACAGATATATTGGTAGTTTTGATATTTATTTCATAAAATGAACTTCTATATAAAGCGTTACGTAACATATGGTACAGATATATTGGTAGTTTTGATATTTATTTCATAAAATGAACTTCTATATAAAGCGTTAAGTAACATATGGTACAGATATGTTGGTAGTTTTCATATTTATTTCATAAAATGAACTTCTATATAAAGCGTTACGTAACATATGGTACAGATATGTTGGTAGTTTTGATATTTATTTCATAAAATGAACTTCTATATAAAGCGTTAAGTAACATATGGTACAGATATGTTGGTAGTTTTCATATTTATTTCATAAAATGAACTTCTATATAAAGCGTTACGTAACATATGGTACAGATATATTGGTAGTTTTGATATTTATTTCATAAAACGAACTTCTATATAAAGCGTTACGTAACATATGGTACAGATATATTGGTAGTTTTGATATTTATTTCATAAAATGAACTTCTATATAAAGCGTTACGTAACATATGGTACAGATATATTGGTAGTTTTGATATTTATTTCATAAAATGAACTTCTATATAAAGCGTTAAGTAACATAAGATACAGATATATTGGTAGTTTTGATATTTATTTCATAAAATGAACTTCTATATAAAGCGTTACGTAACATATGGTACAGATATATTGGTAGTTTTGATATTTATTTCATAAAATGAACTTCTATATAAAGCGTTAAGTAACATATGGTACAGATATGTTGGTAGTTTTCATATTTATTTCATAAAATGAACTTCTATATAAAGCGTTAAGTAACATATGGTACAGATATATTGGTAGTTTTGATATTTATTTCATAAAATGAACTGATATATAAAGCGTTAAGTAACATATGGTACAGATATATTGGTAGTTTTTATATTTATTTCATAAAATGAACTTCTATATAAAGCGTTAAGTAACATATGGTACAGATATGTTGGTAGTTTTGATATTTATTTTATAAAATGAACTTCAATATAAAGCGTTAAGTAACATAAGGTACAAATATATTGGTAGTTTTGATATTTATTTCATAAAATGAATTTCTATATAAAGCGTTAAGTAACATATGGTACAGATATGTTGGTAGTTTTTATATTTATTTCATAAAATGAACTTCTATATAAAGCGTTAAGTAACATATGGTACAGATATGTTGGTAGTTTTGATATTTATTTTATAAAATGAACTTCTATATAAAGCGTTAAGTAACATAAGGTACATATATATTGGTAGTTTTGATATTTATTTCATAAAATGAATTTCTATATAAAGCGTTAAGTAACATATGGTACAGATATGTTGGTAGTTTTTATATTTATTTCATAAAATGAACTTCTATATAAAGCGTTAAGTAACATATGGTACAGATATATTGATAGTTTTTATATTTATTTCATAAAATGATTTTCTATATAAAGCGTTAAGTAACATAAGGTACATATATATTGGTAGTTTTTATATTTATTTCATAAAATGAATTTCTATATAAAGCGTTAAGTAACATATGGTACAGATATATTGGTAGTTTTGATATTTATTTCATAAAATGAAATTCAATATAAAGCGTTAAGTAACATAAGGTACAGATATATTGATAGTTTTTATATTTATTTCATAAAATGAATTTCTATATAAAGCGTTAAGTAACATATGGTACAGATATGTTGGTAGTTTTTATATTTATTTCATAAAATGAACTTCTATATAAATCGTTAAGAAACATATGGTACATATATATTGATAGTTCTTATATTTATTTCATAAAATGATTTTCTATATAAAGCGTTAAGAAACATATGGTACAGATATATTGGTAGTTTTGATATTGATTTATTTCATAAAACGAACTTCTATATAAAGCGTTAAGTAACATATGGTACAGATATGTTGGTAGTTTTGATATTGATTTCATAAAATGAACTTCAATATAAAGCGTTAATTAACATATGATACAGATATGTTGGTAGTTTTGATATTTATTTCATAAAATGAACTTCAATATAAAGCGTTAAGTAACATAAGGTACAGATATGTTGGTAGTTTTTATATTTATTTCATAAAATGAACTTCTATATAAAGCGTTAAGTAACATATGGTACAGATATATTGGTAGTTTTGATATTTATTTCATAAAATGAACTTCTATATAAAGCGTTAAGTAACATATGGTACAGATATGTTGGTAGTTTTGATATTTATTTCATAAAATGAACTTCAATATAAAGCGATAAGTAACATAAGGTACAGATATGTTGGTAGTTTTGATATTTATTTTATAAAATGAACTTCAATATAAAGCGTAAAGTAACATAAGATACAGATATATTGGTAGTTTTGATATTTATTTCATAAAATGAACTTCTATATAAAGCGTTACGTAACATATGGTACAGATATATTGGTAGTTTTGATATTTATTTCATAAAATGAACTTCTATATAAAGCGTTAAGTAACATATGGTACAGATATGTTGGTAGTTTTCATATTTATTTCATAAAATGAACTTCTATATAAAGCGTTACGTAACATATGGTACAGATATGTTGGTAGTTTTGATATTTATTTCATAAAATGAACTTCTATATAAAGCGTTAAGTAACATATGGTACAGATATGTTGGTAGTTTTCATATTTATTTCATAAAATGAACTTCTATATAAAGCGTTACGTAACATATGGTACAGATATATTGGTAGTTTTGATATTTATTTCATAAAACGAACTTCTATATAAAGCGTTACGTAACATATGGTACAGATATATTGGTAGTTTTGATATTTATTTCATAAAATGAACTTCTATATAAAGCGTTACGTAACATATGGTACAGATATATTGGTAGTTTTGATATTTATTTCATAAAATGAACTTCTATATAAAGCGTTAAGTAACATAAGATACAGATATATTGGTAGTTTTGATATTTATTTCATAAAATGAACTTCTATATAAAGCGTTACGTAACATATGGTACAGATATATTGGTAGTTTTGATATTTATTTCATAAAATGAACTTCTATATAAAGCGTTAAGTAACATATGGTACAGATATGTTGGTAGTTTTCATATTTATTTCATAAAATGAACTTCTATATAAAGCGTTAAGTAACATATGGTACAGATATATTGGTAGTTTTGATATTTATTTCATAAAATGAACTGATATATAAAGCGTTAAGTAACATATGGTACAGATATATTGGTAGTTTTTATATTTATTTCATAAAATGAACTTCTATATAAAGCGTTAAGTAACATATGGTACAGATATGTTGGTAGTTTTGATATTTATTTTATAAAATGAACTTCAATATAAAGCGTTAAGTAACATAAGGTACAAATATATTGGTAGTTTTGATATTTATTTCATAAAATGAATTTCTATATAAAGCGTTAAGTAACATATGGTACAGATATGTTGGTAGTTTTTATATTTATTTCATAAAATGAACTTCTATATAAAGCGTTAAGTAACATATGGTACAGATATATTGGTAGTTTTGATATTTATTTCATAAAATGAAATTCAATATAAAGCGTTAAGTAACATAAGGTACAGATATATTGATAGTTTTTATATTTATTTCATAAAATGAATTTCTATATAAAGCGTTAAGTAACATATGGTACAGATATGTTGGTAGTTTTTATATTTATTTCATAAAATGAACTTCTATATAAATCGTTAAGAAACATATGGTACATATATATTGATAGTTCTTATATTTATTTCATAAAATGATTTTCTATATAAAGCGTTAAGAAACATATGGTACAGATATATTGGTAGTTTTGATATTGATTTATTTCATAAAACGAACTTCTATATAAAGCGTTAAGTAACATATGGTACAGATATGTTGGTAGTTTTGATATTGATTTCATAAAATGAACTTCAATATAAAGCGTTAATTAACATATGATACAGATATGTTGGTAGTTTTGATATTTATTTCATAAAATGAACTTCAATATAAAGCGTTAAGTAACATAAGGTACAGATATGTTGGTAGTTTTTATATTTATTTCATAAAATGAACTTCTATATAAAGCGTTAAGTAACATATGGTACAGATATATTGGTAGTTTTGATATTTATTTCATAAAATGAACTTCTATATAAAGCGTTAAGTAACATATGGTACAGATATGTTGGTAGTTTTGATATTTATTTCATAAAATGAACTTCAATATAAAGCGATAAGTAACATAAGGTACAGATATATTGATAGTTTTGATATTTTTTTCATAAAATGAACTTCAATATAAAGCGATAAGTAACATAAGGTACAGATATGTTGGTAGTTTTTATATTTATTTCATAAAATGAATTTCTATATAAATCGTTAAGTAACATATGGTACAGATATATTGATAGTTTTGATATTTATTCCATAAAATGAACTTCTATATAAAGCGTTAAGTAACATATGGTACAGATATATTGGTAGTTTTGATATTTATTTCATAAAATGAACTTCAATATAAAGCGTTAAGTAACATAAGACACAGATATATTGGTAGTTTTGATATTTATTCCATAAAATGAACTTCTATATAAAGCGTTAAGTAACATATGGTACAGATATATTGGTAGTTTTGATATTTATTTCATAAAATGAACTTCAATATAAAGCGTTAAGTAACATAAGGTACAGATATATTGGTAGTTTTTATATTTATTTCATAAAATGAATTTCTATATAAATCGTTAAGTAACATATGGTACAGATATATTGGTAGTTTTGATATTTATTCCATAAAATGAACTTCTATATAAAGCGTTAAGTAACATATGGTACAGATATATTTGTAGTTTTTATATTTATTTCATAAAATGAACTTCTATATAAAGCGTTAAGTAACATATGGTACAGATATATTGGTAGTTTTGATATTTATTTCATAAAATGAACTTCAATATAAAGCGTTAAGTAACATAAGATACAGATATATTGGTAGTTTTTATATTTATTTCATAAAATGAACTTCTATATAAAGCGTTAAGTAACATATGGTACAGATATATTGATAGTTTTTATATTTATTTCATAAAATGAACTTCTATATAAAGCGTTAAGTAACATAAGGTACAGATATATTGATAGTTTTTATATTTATTTCATAAAATGGACTTCTATATAAAGCGTTAAGTAACATATGGTACAGATATATTGATAGTTTTTATATTTATTTCATAAAATGGACTTCTATATAAAGCGTTAAGTAACATATGGTACAGATATATTGATAGTTTTGATATTTATTTCATAAAATGAACTTCTATATAAAGCGTTAAGTAACATAAGGTACAGATATATTGGTAGTTTTTATATTTATTTCATAAACTGAACTTCTATTTTAAGCGTTAAGTAACATAAGGTACAGATATGTTGGTAGTTTTTATATTTATTTCATAAACTGAACTTCTATTTTAAGCGTTAAGTAACATAAGGTACAGATATATTGGTAGTTTTTTATATTTATTTCATAAAATGAACTTCAATATAACGTATGTCAAATTCGCCTATTATTCACAGTAATGTAATGAATATATTTTAATAACAACACATTTTACTTGTACATGTTACATACTGTTGTATTATTTACCATTCGAAGTTGATACTGCTTTGGTGGTTGTGCCTTTTGGTGGACACCTTGGTGGATGTGTCCTTTGGTGGTTGTGTCCTTTGAGTGACGTTTCCTGTCGGTTTTACACTTCCCTATTGTATTTTAAATAAATATTTTGTTGATAAATGACAATTATTCTTCTGTCATTAAACTAACTGTAGTTCTTAGGTAATAGTATTACAATAAAATATCGATAATTTTGCTAATTTAAAGAAATAGTATCGGTAGGTTATTCGATACGCAGCTCGCAACGTTTTTGATAAGCGGTTAGAAGATTTGCTACACCCACTTCGTGCCTCCTCCGTGAATCATCATCGTGCATGTCGTCGTCATTTCATTAAAAAATCGCTAGACAATGTACATCAAAGTATTGTAACAATAATGTAGTTTAGAAAAAGGGTGCAATTGCTGTTAAAGCACCGAGCAGCTGCCTTGGTTCATTGAGATTACATCATATTCGCTTTGTGAGGCTCTGAAAAATTACAGTTAACTTTATTTACAGCTTCGTTCTTGCTGTCAGCGAGTAAGTTGGTGCCATGTTTTAGTGGTGCAATTCCAATGTTGTCGTGTTTCTTGACCTTTGTGTACGTCCAAAATGGTTTGTTGTTGTTGTTTTTTTTTGCTCGATTCAAGCATGAAGTGTCTGCTCTACGTGAGATTATTCTGCTTTGCGGAGATATTTCTAAGTTTCCCTTTTGTGGACTCTGTAGGTTTGCAAGTCTACTTCACTACCCTTTCTTCTAGCTTTCTTGTATAGTAGATGTTTCTTCCGTATTTGACGGCGTTCGACTCTTTTCAACCATGGGAGATGGTGTTTGGTGGATATCCTTTTAGATTGGATGTTGGCATTTATGATGGTATTGATACCTTTCTTGAACGTCTCCCAGATTTCTTCTACCGAGTTGGTCGGTTATGTATTATTGTATCACTGAGAGTTGTGGCGGCTTCTCTTATAACTGTCCAATCGGCGTATTTGTACAATAAGACCTTGCGTTGGTTCGCCTTGTGATACACTGGTTTTATATACGCATCAGTACCATTTCATGGTCTGATATTCCTTGGACTTCTTTGGTATGCTTACCAGGGAAGGATTGCTTGTCAGATAAAAGTCAAAGATGTTTTCGTTCCTAGGAGGCAGTGTCTGGACATTTGTCAGAGAAGAGCTGGTCATAGCGTCTAGAAAGCTTCATGGGTAACTGTCTGTGATGTGCCGGTTACCGTAGAATTTGAGATCCAATTTGTGTGAGGTAAGGTGAAATCACCTGTCAATATGAGGTGTTTATATGAAGAGCTGGTGATCTTCTTAATGGACGTTTTAAGGTTTAGAGTCTACTCCAGATGATGGTGGTCGGTAGAATGGTCTAATCCTTACTTTCTTTACACCATTGAGTTGTACTTCTATCCATAGCAGTTTACCTTGGCAATCTGAATCAGGAATGGCTACTGATGAGAAGCAGTCTCTTACACAAATGAAGACTCCTCCTCCGTGTAGGATTCTGTCCTTTCTGTCAAATGGGACGAATTTACTGTTATTTACATTATCATATCAAACCAAGATTCACATTTAATCTCTGCAATTGGATTTATATAGTCAAGTGCGGTCTTGAATTCTGCACTCTTGTTCTTCAGTGATTGACAGTTGACAACTAAGGTCATCAAGTTATTTTGCTTTGTTTGAATGAGGTAGTAAAGTGAGGTTGAGTCTCCAGAGAGTGATATGGTCGACAGCCGTGTATTCGCATCGGATGTTTTCACTCAGGGGCTCTATCTGACCAGGGGTAGGAGGTTGTGTGTGATAACTTACACTGCTACAACTAGATAAGTGATGAAGGCTTGTCTGATGCGATGTAGTCCAGTAGGGCTACTGAAGACGTTCGACGGAAAGAGTCGGCAGACTGTTTTGAGCAATCTGACGATAATACACTATATGTATTTGAAGTCTCAAGTTCGTATGGATGAAATGTAAATGAGTCCACATTTATTCCATCACAGCAACAGCAAAGCCACGACACGTTTGATTTTTGAAGGTGATCATACCTGGTGTTGTTAATTTCCATACAATCATAATAACATAACTACGAGACCTATCTTAATAAAATGTGTTTGTTTTTTGTTGTTGTTTTTCTTGTGTTTTTTTTTTTGTGGTTTTTTGCTGTGCACCTGCCTATTAACTCAGTTTGGAGCTATCCAAACAAACTCTTTAATTGACTTTCAAAGCTTTCAATTTTTCCATGATTTCTGACACTTTTTTGGTCAAAATGAAACTGAAATTCAAAACCTGGCAAAAACAAAATAGCTAACAAACACATTAGAAATGGCATGACAAATAATTTTATGAAAATGAACACTTGTAAAACAATGAGAAAGTATACATTCGTGTTCGTTTAGATTTGTTAGAGAATTGGTTTTAGGAGTACTTTACTGAAACGTTCTTATATTTTATCTATCAGGTTTTATATTTTGAGCAGACGTTCTCTTTGAAATTGCATGTTTTTGTACGTTTATCTGTTGGGTTTTCAATTAATTTGTCGAAGCATTTTCATTTCCCCACCATTCAAAAAATGGTGATTGGGCAATACGTGTTACTTCTGCCTCTTTGCCAAATTGGTTTCTAATCAATAACTTTTGATTTGGTCAGAATATGAAATTAATACTAATACAGGCCAGTTAGTTTTGCATCGGTCATTTTTACAGTAGCAATGGCGCCTTTATAAATTTCTTTAAAAATCTTTACCTCAAGAACTCATCATCATATGTCGAATATGTATATATGATCCCTATGAGTAGAGATCTCAAGTTGTTCACGTACAAGAGCTAGGTTCATTTGGGATCATCTCAGAGTAGGATTTTTTACAATCATTATATCTTGGTGGCCATTTAGCACGTCTGTTAAAGTTCCGTCTGTTGGGTCAAATTTGGAGCCGCAACCGAGATTGAAGTGTTGTATACAGTTAGATAGTAAAAACTTCTCTCCAAAAGTGCAAGTCTGATGCTAAGATATCTAACATCAATTTTTGCCGCGTGACCCTGTAGAAAGTTCTAAGGCTTAGCTATTTCACAGGTAACGAACAAATTAAGGTGTGTCGCATGGATCACACTTTTAAATAGTATTCTTTAAAGGAAACTAAAAACAAATCGTCTTGCCTGAAAATACACGGTCTCGAGCTTAGTTATATAGTATAACCTAAAGACATATGTTCAAGCCAACTAAGTGAGGCCAAACTTGGCGAAACAGGGTTCCAGTTTTACTTATAGCTATATAGAAAAATATCTGTGAAAATATTATGTGGTCTGGAGCTTGTTTATTTGACATGTTGTGTTGTCTAATGCCCTCTACCGGGTTTGTTTCAGCGAGGTCCCTGTGGTTAACTTTGGGGCTATTATTGGAGTCCATAGTAACACATACACATGTAGAGTAATATAATGAAAACCCTTCCCCTCTGATGAACGTACATAGTCTGGCATTCTGAAATAGTTTACATTTAGCATTTACTGGTGATCCTTTATAAAGTGTGTGTGTAAATCGGACCACTTAGGTCAAATTTAGGGCATCCACACGGGTCATTGTTTTACATGGTTTAAATAAAATAATAATAAAATATCTTCATTGAAAGTTCAGTGGCTAGTTATTTTACATGCGGCATTGACTTGCGATCCCTACCAATTTTGTTCTAACCGGGTACAATTTCAGAACGATCATGTTCTTATTAATGATATACTGACAAAGCTTGGTCCCTTTATAATTTTTGTTAACAAGTTATCCATTTATAGCCGACGTGGCCCTCTTAATTTATGTCACTTGAGACATTGTCTTTGCGATCGCCTTTTGTCCGTCGTCGGTCGTCGTCCGTCGTGCGTTCATAAACAGTTCACATTTTTTACTTCTCTTCAAAAACTGTTAGCCCGATTGTAATGAAATTCTCTATGTAGCTTTGAATCAAAATTGTAAATTTCATGGTCCGAATCCCCATTGGGTATTGGGGTGAGACCAAAGGTAAATTGTTATTACTATGTGAGGCGCTGGAAAACCAATTGTAAGCATAATTATTTATGCTTATTGGTCCTTCATAAAAAATGTAAATTTCATGCCCTTGTGTCTCACCGTTTGTTCCTGGGGCTGGGGACTACTTGACACAATCTATATAGAGAAAATGACAAAATAATGACTAAAATAACTAATATGAATGGTTTTTCGTGTGTTTTGTTGTTGCTGACATGATGAATAATATCCATGTTTTAATGAGTGACCCCATCCCTTCGTGGTCTTGGGGACGGGCCAAAACAGTCAAATTCAAGGTAAATTTTAAAAATAATATTCTTATTATAGGAAGCACTGGGAAGAAAATTATCAACATGATTATTTAAAACTACGTGTTCTTTATAGAAATTGTGAATTGCATGCACCTGGGTCTCGGCATTTGGTTCTGGGGTTTGACTTACTTTCCTAAATCTTGATAAGAGTAAATAACAAAACACGTTATTTCTCATGACTGAATAGACTTATTTGAATGATTTTTATGTGATTTGTTGCTGACCTGACGGTCAAAATCCACGTTTTAATTTGTACCCTTGACCCCCAGGGACCTAGGGCAAAGCCATATAATTTCGCTTGAGCGAGAAGGGAAGGGGGCAGGCAGTGAAAATCGGGTGACCGTTAAGGCCTATGGGCCTCTTGTTTTACTTACTTTAGCAGGGACAGCTGTGTCCCGCGGACACATTTATACTTATATGTTAAAAAGCAAGGGGTAGGAAATACCCCAGTTGCAATTATAGTTGGTCACAACTTTAATTTTTTAAATATTTAATATTGCATTTAATTATGTTTTTATGGAAATAATCGTATTAAGGATTGTTTTTATGATACGAGTCATTTTCCTGCCTACAATAAAAAAAAAGTTTAATAAATAAAAGAAATCAAATTGAAAAATTAACATTGAACTTTTATTATATCAAGATACATGTGTCTTTTCAACAATCGCTTCTTTGCAACTATCGTAGGTTCCAAATGATCATTACATAATATAAATAGTCTACAATGTTAACTTTGTAATGAATAAAGAATAATTTAATCAAATAGTATACACCTAAGTTAAAGTATTTAATTTAAAATTAGTTGTTTTACTTTCATTGTTTAACTTTGATATAATATCAATTTGATTTAAAAAAACAAACCATTAAAGACTTAATTATCTTTGTCATTGTTTAACAGCATCATTCACTATTATATAATCAATTATCATATCCTCTTTCTCATTGAACCTACATTTAGCTTGATATAACCCTGAAATTAAATAAGTAAAATTACACATATTAGTGTAATCGTTCCGTAGGCTTTCTGAGAAATGTTTCACCAACGTATGTGTAAACAATGCCAGTGTAAACATAACACATAACACGTAATTGAAATGTAACACGATGGTGTAATATAAGGTGTTTCTTAACACCAATGTATACAGGTTTTTCGAGGGCTAACAGACGATCAGTTAGCCTAACCACTGTTTTCCTGGGATCCTGAAAGGTTAACCAGTACTCGAGCACACCTCATCTCCGCAAGTAACTGATAACTTTCCAACTTGAATCAGTGGTAAGAGACGAATGATTATGAGATACGATGTCATATATCAATCATCACGGAGACTGTTGTCGGGCGGAGATTCGGACTCACGACCCCTGGATTGATAGTCAGACGCGTAACCGACTGAGCTTATCAGGCCCAAATGAATCCAATGCCTAAATATATGCAGAAATGTTACACTAAATGGATATGTCACACGATAGTGTAATATCAGGTGTTTCTTTACACCAATGTATATGGGGTTTTTTCTTGCACCAAACAAATGGAAACATTGCCTAAATAAATGCAGAAACGTTACACTTTATGGAAAAGTTACATGATGGTGAACTGTTTCTTTTATCTGTTAGGTGTTCCTTTTCACTAATGAATGTGGTTTTCTTGCACCAAACAAAAGGAAATTTTGCTAAAAACTGTGTGCGGAAAATTTAAATACATTTAACTGAAATTTCAAATACGTCAAACATATTTACCTGGATTAGACCCTACTCAGGCGCAGACTTCATGCCGGAACATAGCATACAAAATAAGATTGGCATTTTTTAAAGTTTTATTTTAAATAATGAAATAGAAATATCACACATGTATTATTACAAGTTATTTCAATAAAGTTAAACTTTGAAAAAGGCTTGTACAAAAAGTACTTCAAACGTGGAACATATCAAAATTAACGTTTCTATCACAATACTCGAATGTTCCATATTCTAATTAATCATTTTTGACAATTGTCCAATAATCACATTTTTATCACAGTACAACAACAATAAAAATAATCACATTTTTATCACAGTATAACAACAATAAAAAAAATCACAGTATAAAAATAACTGATTTTGATAACGTGAATGTTTATACAGAGACTCGAACTTCGGAGGCCCGTTTGGCATCCTCGGTACTGTGTCCAAACGTGCCACCATAGCGGAACTTCTGGCCTGAAATATACAAGGTTAAATATTTCTTTGATTGCCATCAGCACATTAAACGTTATACAACCTTGCTCCGCCATATCTATGGGGTGAATTTATTTTGAATACTAAAACTCATTTATAAAGTCCAATACGAGGGGCATTCAATATACTCTGTCACTAGTCTTCGGTTATTAAAGATTTTCACAGGAACGGGATTTTTTTCAGGCCAACCCTTCAAAATATTACCCCGCACAATTACACACTTTTGAAGACTTGCTGTTCACGATCCAAATGCCACAAAGTAGTGCACTATCCCCCAACCCACCCCCACCACCCCCACCCTTGGTATAATGTTCAGACACTTAAAAAAATGCAGACACAAGGGCACTTCTAGTAGCATAGCTTTTACATGCGAGAATTTTTAGAAGGGGAAATAGGAAATAACCTGAATAACATTTTCTTGTTCTAAGAAAGATTGTACACTTTTACTTTTTGACGAGAAGAAGCATATTTTATGAATATAACAATGTCTGACAGGCTTACCGGGTATGTGTCCAGTGTAGTGTGGGACTAGTCCACTCTCCACGGGGTAGATTAATCTCGAGTCCCTGATTGGGTTCTCCTCTCTGTGTATGGTGATCGGCTGCGTCTTTAGGTTCTTCAAGCGGCCCGTGTCCGACGTGAACTCATTCAGGGCCTCGTGGGTGATAATGGGATATCCCATACCGAGACGGGGTCGCGCTCTCGGTACAAAACCAGTGTAGCCTGAAACAAGCATCATGCATTTATGTGAGAATTGTTTTAACTAGTTTTAGAGTAATGTATAAATAATTCCATTTATAAACCATAAAACTGATGCTTGGTTACACATTTTTGAGCACTGTCACAATGCAAAAAAGTAATAAATACTTAAGCGGATATGACAAGAATATTTTACATTAATGAAATAAATGTATTCTTTATATCATTTCTTTAAATATATACAAAGATATGGGCAGTAGTAGAATCCAGAATCATATTTCATTTCGAGAGCTAAGAGTATGGCAGACAGATTAGTTGTTGGCCAAGTCCTGGATGTATTCATTGTGGTTGAAGGTTGTAAATGGTAATGATTGTAGGACTTGGTTATTTATCATTTTATTAAATTCATGTTTGACAGTATGTGTATTTGCATGTTCAAATAACAATTTCAATTTCATTTTACATCATTTGTGAAATTAGTTCTTACAATTTAGACAACTCGCACTCGAATAATTCCCTTGTAGAATCAATACTAAACGCATGCGGATAAAGTGTCTTGCTCAAGGCCAGCACACATAGCCGTGGCGAAGGATCATGACACCCCTGTATTGGAGCTGATGCTTTACCACTGGACTACGTTCTCCTTGACTGCATTTCAACATGACATATCCAGTTTTATTGCTGGGGGGACCCCGCCACTCCTCCTGCAAGTAACTCATCAACTTTCTTATTCTCAGTTTTTATACCGACCCGAGGTCGAATCCACGACCCGCTACCAGTGGTGTTAACTACAACATCTTAGAGTATTTTATCACGGAGGACACTTAAATAAATATAGACACCGACCCGAGCCTTAATCCTCGACCCACTACCAGTGGTGTTAATTACAACATCTTAGATCATTTTACCACGGAGGACACTTAAACAAATATAGACACCGACCCGAGCTCGAATCCACGACCTACTACCAGTGGTGTTAATTACAACATCTTAGACCATTTTACCACGGAGGACACTTAAATAAATATAGACACCAACCCGAGCTCGAATCAACGACCCGCTACCAGTGGTGTTAACTACAACATCTTAGAGTATTTTATCACGGAGGACACTTAAATAAATATAGACACCGACCCGAGCCTTAATCCTCGACCCACTACCAGTGGTGTTAATTACAACATCTTAGATCATTTTACCACGGAGGACACTTAAACAAATATAGACACCGACCCGAGCTCGAATCCACGACCTACTACCAGTGGTGTTAATTACAACATCTTAGACCATTTTACCACGGAGGACACTTAAATAAATATAGACACCAACCCGAGCTCGAATCAACGACCCGCTACCAGTGGTGTTAACTACAACATCTTAGAGTATTTTATCACGGAGGACACTTAAATAAATATAGACACCGACCCGAGCCTTAATCCTCGACCCACTACCAGTGGTGTTAATTACAACATCTTAGATCATTTTACCACGGAGGACACTTAAATAAATGTAGACACCGACCCGAGCTCGAATCCACGACACGCTACCAGTGGTGTTAATTACAGCATCTTAGACCATTTTACCACGGAGGACATTTAAATAAATGTAGACACCGACACGAGCTCGAATCCACGACCCGCTACCAGTGGTGTTAATTACAACATCTTAGACCATTTTACCACGGAGGACACTTAAATAAATATAGACACCGACCCGAGCTCGAATCCACGACCCGCTACCAGTGGTGTTAATTACAACATCTTAGACCATTTTACCACGGAGGACACTTAAATAAATATAGACACCGATCTATCCGAGTCAAATTGCCAGAGCTGTGTATGAAGACGTTTGGTCAAGAATGTATCGTTCGTCTGCTTTACAAATACTTCAAGGAAACAGCCAGCGGAAAACTAACAGTTTCTGTTTACATTACAGTCAGCTATCGACACGACATTTTCACTATTCTAAAACTTCTGTTGTGTTTCTTATATTGCAAAGAGGAAAGGCATAATTATGTGCACGTCACATTTAGTCTAAGCTTATCTATTTTACCTCGATTATTACAACTTATGCAAAGCATGGTTAAAATCGTCCTGGGTAGGACCAGTACTAAACATATGCAAGAGTTGTTGCTCAAGAACACCACGCATAGACGTGGGGAAGGATCGAACCCACGACTCTCCGACCACGGGCTCCACGCACTGTGTAACATTTATACCTGAAGCATGTGGCATGTAAACTTGACAACTAAAGTATGATATTTGGGACTTTAAACAAATATTTTGATTATAATTGAGATGGGTTTAAATTGTCCAATTTACCTGACATGAATCGTTTCATATCATTGTCGTTTGCCATGTAAAATGGCGACCCTGCACTTTTGACGAAACTTGGCGAGATGTATGGTTTGGCGTCAGGAGCTATGGACTGTAACGGCGTGATATAGCGACTTTTGATTGGCTGAAAATAAAAAGAATTAACGATTTTGTGTATTAACATTTGTTTGGTGTGTGTGTGTGTGGGGGGGGGGGGGGGGGGGAGAGAGAAACGATTTTGTATTATAGTTTTTGATTGGCTGAAAATGAATTAAAGGAATGGTTATCTATAATAGCTTTTGATTGTTTTTCTTTTTCTTGTTACAAGTAGACTTTGAAAATTGTTATTGAAATGCGTGAACTCTCCTTACCGGTAAATTGGGCACTGCGGATTTGTCGATCTTTCCGGACTGAATGGCTTCCGTTATTCGGAGTTCGTCTGCGTTCATTTTGTGTTTCCGGTGATCCCCCTCGAAGTCGGATATTGCACCCTTACAGTTGATGGCGTAACGGTTACCAAAGTAATGCTCGCTGCGGGGAATGAATCCTGAAATAGAGTTTTTAAATTTGAACAAAGCGTTTCCCGAAGACGGTTAATCTTAAACGGTGTGTCAATATCGCGTACGAGTCCCGTTCGGTATATGTTTATTGTAATTCTGCATACTGTATAATTGTACTTACAGTATGTAGTATAGAACTAGGACACATTTACTAGTACTGACTTACAAAACTACTTACAATATATAGTATAGTATTGAGGCACATTTAATAGTAATAACTTACAATACTCCGTACAATATAGTATAGTATTGGGGCACATTTACTAGTTCTGACTTAAAATACTCCGTACAATATATATTATAGTATTGTGGCACATTTACTAGTTCTGACTTACAATACTTCGTACAATATAGTATAGTATTGGGGCACATTTACTAGTTCTGACTTACAATACTTCGTACAATATAGTATAGTATTGGGGCACATTTACTAGTACTGACTTAAAATACTTTGTACAATATAAAGTATATTATTGGGGCACATTTACTAGTTCTGACTTACACTACTTCGTACAATATAAAGTATAGTTTTGGGGCACATTTACTAGTACTGACTTTTAATACTTCGTACAATATAAAGTATAGTACTGGGGCGCATTTACTAGTTCTGACTTACAATACTTTGTACAATATATAGTATAGTATTGGGGCACATTTACTAGTACTGACTTATAATACTTCGTACAATACATAGAAATGTTTAAGGGCACATTCACTAGTAATAACTTACAATACTCCGTACAATATAAAGTATAGTATTGGGCACATTTATTTTAAATAACTTACAATACTTCGTACAATATTATATAGTATAGTATTGGGCACATTTACTAGTACTGACTTACAATACTCCGTACAATATATAGTATAGTATTGGGAACATTTACTAGTACTGACTTATAATACTTCGTACAATATATAGAATAGTATTAGGGCACATTCACTTGTAATAACTTACAATACTCCGTACAATATATAGTATAGTACTATGGCACATTTACTAGTAATAACTTACAATACTCCGTACAATATATAGTATAGTATTAGGGCACATTTACTAGTAATAACTTTACTAGTAATAACTTTCAATACTCCGTACAATATATAGTACAATATTGGGGCACATTTACTAGTTATAACTTACAATACTCCGTACAATATATAATATAGTATTGGGGCACATTTACTAGTAAGTACTTGCAATACTCCGTACAATATATAGTATAGTATTGGGGCACATTTACTAGTAATAACTTACAATACTCCGGTCAATATATAGTATAGTATTGGGGCACATTTACTAGTAATAACTTACAATACTCCGGTCAATATATAGTATAGTATTGGGGAACATTGACTAGTAATAACTTACAATACTCCGTACAATAAATAGTATAGTATTGGGGCACATTTACTAATTATAACTTACAATACTCCGTACAATATATAGTAAAGCATTACGGCACATTTACTGGTAATAACTTGCAATACTTCGTGCAATATATAGTATAGTATTGGGGCACATTTACCAGTAACGACAGCGACAGAGTAAATGTTTACCTGCTGGGTACAAGAGCATTCTTTTATGAATAACAAACATACAGATCGTATAAAAAGATCAACTCTATATAAAAAAAAATATGTAACACAAATACGCAATGTAAAAACTAAACTGTTATAAGCTTAAAATATGTGTCACAGCGGTGTATTGACCACACGGACTGCTCTATTATCATGCCTACCTCTGACGCTCACATGTTAAATACCTGACTAAAACTACTTATTACTGTTATAAATAATGCGAACAACACTTTTAAACCCATAAGTACAACGTTAATCGTCTTATTTAACAGTTTAACAACTTCAGACAGTTAATGGAATATCTATATTCATAGTAGGATCAGAAAGTGTATGAAAAACGAATGCAATGTGGTCTAGTACGTTCATTCTTCGTCTATTTCTTCATTTCTTCATTCATTCATCCATTTATTCGTTCGTTCTATTTATTCATTTAATTGTTTGTTCATTAATCATTTCGTTTATTTATTGATACATCAATTAATTTATTCATTCATGCATTCAATCGAGTAATAATTATTTCGTCCTTTATTTGTTTATTTTCTTGCTTACTCAATCAGTCACTCGATCACTCAATCAAACACTCGTTTATTTTGGTTGGTCTGTTCAGTCGAGTTCATTCGTTCGTTCGTGTATTGTTGTATTGATTGACTGATAACACGGAATGATATTCCTAATTCAAGAGGATTATCGATGTCTTGCTGGCTTTGATTCAGAATTGTTTCAGCTACTGACGAAGTCCGGGCATACGCTAAATAAATATATATATATAACAACAGCCATGTACGAGAAGCCAGACATTCCCTAGATATCCCTATAACAACAGTCATGTACGAGAAGCCAGACATTCCCTAGATATCCCTATTACAACAACCATGTACGAGAATCCAGACATTCCCTAAATATCCCTATAACAACAGTCATGTACGAGAAGCCAGACATTCCCTAGATATCCCTATAACAACAGCCATGTACGAGAAATCGGACATACCTTGGATATCCCTATAACAGTCGTTTACGAGGAGCCGGGCATACCCTATATATCCCTATAACGACAACCGTATACGAGGAGCCGGATATACTTTAAATAATCCTATAACAACATCCGTGTACGAGGAACCGAACATACCCTGGATATCCCTATAGCAAAAACCTTGTGGGAGGAGCCGAACATACCCAAGATATCCCTATAGCAAAAACCTTGTGGGAGGAGCCGGACATACCATATATATCCCTATAACAACAACCGTGTACGAGGAGCCGGACATACCTTAGATAACCCTATAACAACAAACGTGTACGAGGAACCGGACATACCTTAGAAAACCCTGTAACAACAGCTTTGTGCCAAAGCCGCATATACCCTAGATAACCCTATAACAACAGCCTGTACGAGGAGCCGGACATGCCCTAGATAACACTATAACAACAACCATGTACGAGAAACTGGACATACCTTAAATAGCCCTATAACAACAGCCTGTACGAGGAGTCAGACATATCCTAGATAACTCTATAACAACAGCTTTGTACCAGAAGCCGGACATACCCTAGATATCCCTATAACAACAGCCTGTACGAGGAACTGGACATACCTTATATATTCCTATAACGACAACCGTTTACGAGGAACTGGACATACTTTAGATAGCCCTATAACAACAGCCAAGTACGAAACCTATAACAACAACATTCTAAATATATAAAACTAACTCATATAGTAGTTGCCATAACATTTCAAAAGCAATGGATGACCTTTAATGTATCTCTATTTTCGTACTCACTCAACTTCGTGTCCGATTTAACAAACGCTGATATAAGAATAAAGTCGATTCGTATGTATCTCTTGGACTATACTGACCTGTGTATCCGGGAATCATTTGTTCCATGAGTTTCTGATCCCCCCAGCTATGTGTTCGAGATCTCAGTAGTGAAGCCCGGGGGTCACCGTCTGGTATTGGTGCAGAGTTGGCTCTGATGTCGGCTAAGACGAGTTTACCGGAACTAGCTACGGCGTCGTCGCGAAGAAGCGTGGATGTCGTCTTTCCAAACGTCTCCCCGATCTGATATTTGAACTGCGGACAAAAACCTCCATACCTGCAACAAGAAAGTAATATGCGTTTTAATATTGATATCTCGGAATATTTAGTAATAACATATTCTCATATGAAATAAAATATAACTAAGCTAATTGCTTCACGCAATTCACACATAAAAGAATAAATTAGCATGCGATTCTCATGTAAAAGTATGTTCGTATGATTCTCATAATATTCTCATGCTAGCAGTCTCATATGGTGGGGTTAATATCAACATTATATGTGTCTCATGTCGTTATCAAGTATATAATACCCATTCTGATTATCGTATGATGGTGTTTACATCAACAGTATATGTTTCTCATGTCGTTATCAAGTATATGATACCCAGTCTGATTATCGTATGATTGTGTTTATATCAACATTACATGTGTCTCATATCGTTATCAAGTATATGATATCAAGTCTGATTATCGTATGATGGTGTTCATATCAACATTACATGTGTCTCATATCGTTATCAAGTATATGATACCAAGTCTGATTATCGTATGATTGTGTTTATATCAACATTATATGTGTCTCATATCGTTATCAAGTATATGATACCCAGTCTGATTATCGTATGATTGTGTTTATATTAACATTACATGTGTCTCATATCGTTATCAAGTATATGATACCAAGTCTGATTATCGTATGATGGTGTTCATATCAAAATTACATGTGTCTCATATCGTTATCAAGTATATGATACCGCGTCTGATTATCTTATGATGGTGTTCATAGCAACATTATATGTGTCTCATATCGTTATCAAGTATATGATACCCAGTCTGATTATCGTATGATGGTGTTCATATCAACATTATATGTGTCTCATATCGTTATCAAGTATATGATACCCAGTCTGATTATCGTATGATGGTGTTTATATCAACATTATATGTGTTTCATATCGTTATCAAGTATATGATACCCAGTCTGATTATCGTATGATGGTGTTTATATCAACATTATATGTGTCTCATATCGTTATCAAGTATATGATACGCAGTCTGATTATCGTATGATGGTGTTTGTATCATCATTATATGTGTCTCATATCGTTATCAAGTATATGATACCCAGTCTGATTATCGTATGATGGTGTTCATATCAACATTATATGTGTTTCATATCGTTATCAAGTATATGATACCCAGTCTGATTATCGTATGATGGTGTTTATATCAACATTATATGTGTCTCATGTCGTTATCAAGTATATGATACCCAGTCTGATTATCGTATGATGGTGTTTATATCAACATTATATGTGTCTCATGTCGTTATCAAGTATATGATACCCAGTCTGAGTATCATATGATTGTGTTTATATCAACATTATATGTGTCTCATATCGTTATCAAGTATAAGATAGCCAGTCTGATTATCGTATGATGGTGTTTATATCAACATTATATGTGTCTCATATCGTTATCAAGTATAAGATAGCCAGTCTGATTATCGTATGATGGTGTTTATATCAACATTATATGTGTCTCATATCGTTATCAAGTATATGATACCCAGTCTGATTATCGTATGATGGTGTTTATATCAACATTATATGTGTCTCATGTCGTCTTACATCGGATAAGTATAAGAAACACGTCCTGCATGTGTGTTTTCATTTGTTTATTACACGTGACTGTAACAGTACCTGCATAATAACGCACGTCATCAGGTTTACCAAAAACGCGTTTAATAAAACTAATTGGATCTGAGGGTTGGGTGAAGCCTTCACCCCTCTCCTCCCCACCACCCCCACCTCTCCTCCCCCCCCCCCCCCCCCCCCCAACCACACACACACACACACAATACGTCATCCACGGGGGAAGCATATTTATATTATTATGATTACACGTCTACTCTTACAGTAGATATCCGACGGTATAGCATGTGTCAATTTAAAATTTGAAACATGTCTTCTCTAACACGTCCCCTCCCGCTTACCCTCCCCAACCCACAACCCACCCAAAAACACACACCCTACACCCCGTAAAGACACCTACGTATTAAGAATGTGTCTTAAATATACACGCCCGCCGTTGTGTTTCCACAACTTGAAATAAAGAGGCCAACGGGCCGAGCTGGGGATCGAACCCGCACCTCTAGCATAAGCAGCCAGCACTTAATTTACTGTACTACTGCCACTCTTACACAATTATTTATACCGAGTGTATTATACGACAAAAATATTTTCTACACAGTATTCAATAATCTATGAATAAATAATTTAATGACAACCTTCAAAATTAACCGACTGTTTATTACACAAAGTATTTCATTTCAACTTATTCGAACGACCCTGTGGAGTATCTGTATGTTTTTTTTTGTCCTTTCAATGATTCCAATATCAATACAACGAGTAAAGAACTATTGTACGTCTGTAGTTACCTCAATTAATTTACTCCGCGCATAAAAAGAAACTGTCTGTAGAACAGTTAATGGAATAAAAGATATTTTAAACGTTTTGATGTCAATTGATAGTTTATTTAAAAAGAAAACACAAATATATAAACTTGGCAATGTTAAAGCGTTTAGTTTTTCATAAATATGATTTATTGCTTTCTTATGTCTACAAAACAGTTACTGATATGGGCCATGTTTATCAACGTAGTAATAACATATACACATATACCACTGTGTAGCGTGCACTATATTTGTTGCGGGTATTCATGGTTGTTATTTTGAGACTGGGGTGAAGGGAGTATTCATGGTTGTTATTTTGAGGATGGGTTGGGGGAGTATTCATGGTTGTTATTTTGCGGGTGGGATGGAGTGATTATTCATGGTTGTTATTTTGAGGTTGGGTTGGAGGGATTATTCATGGTTGTTATTTTGAGGTTGGGTTGGAGAGAGTATTCATGGTTGTTATTTTGATGGTGGGTGGAGGGAGTATTCGTGGTCGTTATTTAGTGGGGTGGAGGGAGTATTCATGGTTGTTATTTTAAGGATGGGTTGGAGGGAATATTCATGGTTGTTATTTTGAGGATGGGTTGGAGGGAATATTCATGGTTGTTATTTTGAGGGTGGGTTAGAGGGAGTATTCATGGTTGTTATTTTGAGGGTGGGTTGAAGAGAGTATTCATGGTTGTTATTTTGAGGGTGGTTTGGAGGGAGTATTCATGGTTGTTATTTTGAGGGTGGGGCGGAGGGAGTATTCATGGTTGTTATTTTGCGGGTGGGTTGGAGGGAGTATTCATGTTGTTAGTTTTAGGGTGGGTGGAGGGGTGTTGGAGAGGCAGTATTCAATAATGAAATAACCACCTAGGATCCTTAATGAAATGTCATATAATAATGAAAGAACGACTTTAGTTTCTTAATGAAAGGTAATATAATAATGTAATAACCATTTTAAATCCTTAGTGAAACGTCATACAATAATGAAAGAACCACTGTAGGCCCATAATGAAATGTCATGTTATATTGTAAGAACCATAATAAGTCATTGGTGATTATTGCAGTGTTGCATATGTTCTACTTAAAGTGAAAGAACAGCCACGTGTTTTAATAAAACTACTAAGTGAGCGACATTTCAAATTTATTATTCTAAACTGTTCACGAGTTGTTTTCATCAAATGTATTATTTGAAACTGTCGTTGATACTGTATTTCTGTTCTGTGTTCGTAGATTCTAGAGGTGAGCATTAAAAGATATGGTCAAAGCTATACCGGACCTTCGCTGGACTAGTGTTGTACCGGGTCACTTTAGATAGGCACAATACCACCATTGGAAACAGGATATGTGTCCATGGGGTAATCGCATAATGGCGGTTTATTTAAATTTTGAATTTAGAGAAACAAAACTGATGCTTGGAAATTGGGGGGTATGAATACATGATTTCGGAAGTATACTTTGCTATTAATAGCCTTAATTGAAGTTTGATAAATATTATAATTATTTATAACACAAAAACAGAAACACCATTACATTCGTTTTAAAACATATTCCGGTGTCGTAAACTTGGAGTAATCTACGGCACGAGATTCGGAGATATTTGTATATTTTACCTGTCTTAATATATTTGTAGAGGGATCAACATGGATCAACTTGGATTTAAAGCAGAATATTATTTGATAAAACGTCCATATATCATTACAACTATGAGCGAGGGGTATACACCAATAAGTCTGTTATATAGGCAATGTGATAAGTTGGGGGTATTATATGATAACACCGGCGGTGACAGTACGTGACTGTGACAATAAGGGTTCTCGGTCGTCTACATGCGCCGTCCCACAAGGAGGATGTTCACGCACTCATCCGGCGTAACATCGTAATGAAGCGGTGCTCGATATCGCGATGTGCTGCAGAGAATTTATCAATACTCGATATCGCGATGTGCTGCAGGGAATTGACAAATACTCGATATCGCGATGTTATGCAAAGAGTTGATAAATACTCGATATCGCGATGTGCTGCAGAGAATTAATAAATACTCGATATCGCGGACTTTCGATGGCGACAAAACGTTTGGATGATATAGAATATAACATGATATAATATGTTCTACTTGGGACATTAGCTATTGAGCCATTGTCTTACGAGAACGGATGATTACAGATTGTATGCTCATGGTCTCGCTTTCATGCATTTGAGTAAAATCAACAAACGTATACACATATTATCTCGATTTAAGTTGTCATGTATCTAATTAGTTTAGTTAATGTCTCTGACATTCGACCCTGGCTGACATAGTTGAATATAACTAATCGCAGAATAGTATATTCAGTAAAGTATATAATGGAGATGTAAGTGATAGTTGAAATCCATTTTTATGTAATTGTTTTTGTTTGTTCGTTTGTTTGTTAGTTTGTTCATTTGAATGTTTAGCGTCATTTTAAGCCATCGAGGGCTGACAGGCGATTATGTAAAACAGACATATCTTCTATATTCTTGCTGCATATCTATTCGACCTATTCTAAAAAAATAAAAGCATTGTTATTCATCACTTTAAGAGATCACTATCCTTATAAAACTATATAACATAGACATGTACCACAAAAAAATGTATATAGATACGCTAAAACGTGACAAATGACCAGTCAGTATCCTACTGGATCTTTACACATACTACCTTTAACATTGTTTTTGTCACCCAAACTATGTATAACATGATAAACAACGTTTGCATCAACAGGCCAATAATGCGGTGACTAGAGTGTTGCCGACTCACGCCAGAGGTAGCTGGTTCGATCCAACTCTCGATTAGCTGATATCTCAAAAAAAGCACTAAGTACTGGTTCTACTCCGGACACTGACCTGAGAGTGATCCGTACAAGCTCCAAGCTTGCCTTGCAGCTAGTATTAACTACCACCAACCGTGTGATGACGCCTTGTTTCAGTGTACGCTCTCGGAACTACGCCATTCAATGGCAGAAGCAATAACCTTCATTTACAATAAAACTCGTTTTATTTAACTTTACAATCGTATGTCAACATGCGGTTATTGTCTGAAATAAATGTATGTGGAATAATATCTGTGCTAACACGGCGTGGAATCGATTGACCGTTATATGGGTTGTGCTCATTTTATTTGTTTAAGAATCTCTTGAAGTCTTAATTAGCCATGATGGAAGGTTATAAAACGGCCGGGCAATGATTTATAGGTCACGTCTTCTGCAACTTGTACCGGTGTTTTAAGTATTTAAACTTCTAATAGAGTGTAATTCAGAGAAAAAGAAAATGAATTAAAGGGAGACGGAAAAAGAGAGAGAGAGTAAGAGATAGATAGAGAGAGAGAGAGAGAGAGAGAGAGAGAGAGAGAGAGAGAGAGAGAGAGAGAGAGAGAGAGAGGGAATGGGTTTAACGCCATTTTCAACACATTTCAGGTTATTTATGGTTATTTAAGTTTTACTGGTGGAGGAAGACCTCAGACTGAGTCAGACTGAGTAGAACCACCGTCCTCCCATTTGTAACTGGAAACTTTCTCACATAAAGTTTTTGGAGCGAGCGGGATTCGAACCCTCAACCTTAGCGGTGAGAGGTTAGTGATCTTGAGACGGCGCCTCGACCACTCGGCCACGAAGGACCCTTTGGAGAGAAACAGACAGACAGACAGACAGACAGACAGACAGACAGACAGACAGACAGACAGACAGACAGACAGACAGACAGACAGACAGACAGACAGACAGACAGACAGACAGACAGAGACAGACAGACAGACAGAGACAGACAGACAGACAGACAGACAGACAGACAGACAGACAGACAGACAGACAGTAGCAAATACACAAGTAGTAATAGTAAAAGTAGTAAATTAGTAGCAGTAGCAGTAATAGTAGTAGAAGTAGTAGTAGTAGTAGTAGTAGTAGTAGTAGTACATGTAGTACATGTAGTACATGTAGTAGTAGCAGTACTAGTAGCAGTAGCAGTAGCAGTAGCAGTAGCAGTAGCAGTAGCAGTAGCAGCAGCAGCAGCAGAAGCAGTAGCAGTAGTAGTAATAGTAGCAGCAGTGGCAGTAGCAGTAGCATTCGTAGCATTAGTAGCATTAGTAGTAGTAGTATATAGTAGATCACAGCGGTATATATATTAACGCCGTGTAAATAAAGTCGCGCTCCCAGTTATCGCACGTTTCGGACTTGGCAATACACATGTGTGTAATATACATACGTATATGCATTGATTTTACTAAGAAGAAAAAACGACCACTGGTTTTAAATGGAAATCCCCTATTGTCTGTTTTATAATAATTTACAATCAATATATTTTAAGTCGCATTGAGCCGATGCCGTTTACAACAAAAAAATATACGGTTTAACGTTGAAAGGATTGATTTTCCCTCTTTGCGTGGGTTATAATGTTATCAAATATTTAAATCATTCTTGTTTCAGATAAGTACAACTCCCTCCTTTAAAGCACCATTTGGCTGACAGATTTGTTAATATATATTCTGGCGTCCCTGCCAGAGATTAGGGTAACACACGGATTAACATAATCGCCCTGCCTGTATAAGTACCGTGTTGGTTGTACGCTTGAATACACGCGGTCAATTTGTTTGATATTTTAATTATTGTTGAAACTTGAAATGAAAATCAATTATAATGTGTTTGGTTTTTTTTAACAGCGTTCGATTCGCATTCTGCCGATGTTAACATAGCGCTGCAAAAACGAAACACGTCGTTTCCGCATACACATGGCATGGTACCCCATCCAATCACATAACTCGCTGTATATATATGATACATTGTCATTTTACTGCCATAATGAAACATGCTGCCGCAGACACATGGCATGGTACCCCATCCAATCACATAACTCGCTGTGTCTACATAATTCATTGTCATTATACTGCCATAATGAAACATGCTGCCGCAGACACATGGCATGGTACCCCACCCAGTCACATAACTCGCTGTGTCTACATGATACAATGTCATAGTGTTGCCCTAATGAAACATGTTGCCGCAAACACATGTCATGGTACCCTACCCAGTCACACACCTAGCACCGAGTATAAGACCAGAAACACGGGGATCGAACCCGCAAAGCCAGCTCGCGGGCGATAAGGTGTCGCTAACAGTTGCATTACCAATACGGACCATCGACACTGTTTAAAAGTCCATACGTATTACAAGTGTTTGTTACAAACAAAATATGTATTAAATATTTTAGTTTTTATTTTAACAATTATAAACGAGTAACCATACGTTTAGGGCCTCTCTCGTTAATAAAAGTCTTTATTATTTTTTATTATTATTATTATTATTATTATTATTATTATATTATTATTATTATTATTATTATTATTATTATTATTATTATTATTATTATTATTAAGATAAATTGTGTCTTTATATATATATAAAACACAACCAACAAACATATAATGTGTTTAAAGTTAAAAAAAAAGCCAAAATAATGTAAAATAATTATTTACGGAAGATCAGTTACTAAAATGCATCTATAAGTAGACTGAGTGAGTAATTGTTTTATTAAAGTGACATGTACGTTGACAAAATAGAACCACACACAATAAATGAAAATCTATAATCAGGCCCGATGAGCATATAAGTCACTATTAACAATACTGTTATATTATATTTAAAACATGATTAAGTGCGGAAGAGAATGGTCGTATCTAATGTTGAGAGAACTTGTGGCCAGACCCTTTTGCCTTAAATTGTATTTGACTTATATGCACGATATATATTGCAATATGTATTTATATGATAATAAAATATGTTTAAACTAAACTACAAAAATGATATGTGTCTCTATTATTTTTATTGAATATTATTTATGATATATATGACAATTGTAAATGTGTTTATATTTTATGAATAAATGAATCATGTACAAGTGCTGGAGTTACTGTGACTTATACAATTATCCACTACCTTGTGTGACAACATATCTCCAAGGGGGTACACTACAGTGACAAATATCCTGGACAGTTTTCGTAATACTTGAAGTCGACCGACCAAGCATCGAGCTCTAGAACGTGTACCATGGTAAATAAGATTCGAACACAAGTAGTTCTATCTGTATACGTGCCCAACTACTCTACCAAGGACTTGCAGTGGTCTATGCGGGACATTTATTCTAGATTCACTCCTGGATACTGAGACGGGACGAAGTCATGTCGGTCCGTGGTTGTTATTTTATTATTGTACAAAATAAACATGCCATCTATAAGTTTTTCAACTAACCATTTACTTGTTTACATACATTCATAAATCATAATATACTATTCGTTATTTAACTGCAAACCATTCCATTATCATTTAATAACCGCACTACATAAATATTCGTTGACATTTCAACACCATATCAAATTCCCTTATCTGTACGCCGTACTGCCGATAGTTAAAGCATATAATACCTTTAAACATTTTCGATCTAATTCCTTTCTATTGTATAAAAACCAATACGTAAAACTAAGCTGAAAGCGATTATATTCCATGTACACATGTATAGTTTTTGTTTAAAAAATATATATAAAACTTGAAAATAAACAATAAAAAGTTATAAATCACTTACCCTGGTGTATGATAAGGGTCCGGGGTCATTAAAATACTTTTTCCATTAGCGGGTAGGGGCATTTTGATTTAATTCCTATTCAACTTTATCATAAACAGAAATTAAGTCCGCTAGTCCGATAACCGTGTTGTTAGCTGGTAATGAACGCTGGGTGATCGCGTAGTTAAGGATTTGTTTGTTACGTCACTGATTTGTGTGCACTTGCGAACGACGGTTTCCAACGTCGGGTCGCGACGTCGCTAAAGCAAAAACCCTTAATCACGTGACGTCAGCGTTACAACGCAAGTAAGTTTAAACATATCTTATTCATGATATGTACAACGTATGAATGTTTAAACAAAGACAACAATTATTAGGATTAGAAAGAAAGCGCAATGCTTAATTGGGCGCCTTTGCTTTGTGCTCTGTTGTTTAAAACACTGGAATGGCAGACGTATAATGTATATATTACTGGTTTAACTAATTATGGACTTATTTCAATATATACTGTTAATAGAATAAAAATGATAAATAAGCATTTAGATCAACGTAGCGGGAAAAACTGACAAAAAAACAAAAAACAAAGTTCATGAATATGCATAGGCCCCCTGTGATGTGTCTATCTTCAGTACTCTGCATACATAATTAGAAATCAGAAGGCAAGGCGGCAACGATTATGAAATTCAATTTGGATTGTTTGATTTAGATTGCTCATGGCTGCTTATTAAAATCGTTTACTTTTATGAGAAATTCGTAAACGGCTTTAAAAATAAGTTTAATTCGTATATCTCAGACTGGTATTTCCATATAAACAGTACATAAGGACGAGAGTGTACTTAATAGATGCATCACCTATAAATTTCAGTTCAATAAATGATAAAACATTAATTGAAGCACAAACAGGAAGGGCTCATTCAAAGAAAAACGGTTGACATCGTACTTGTAGTTATTTTATTGATGAGGAATTCTTTAGGTCGACATTTTCCGTTGTATTCGTCAACGTTTTAGCATTACCCGATACTGGCCAATAAGTGACATTATCGCGGGCCGCGAATTAGTATTTGGTAAACAAAATTAAAGCATTTTACAATACAGAAACACTATAACTTATTGAACAGAATATCCATAATATATCATGGTTGATATAAATGTGCAGTTTTACTGCTACAATCAAAAATAAATCGGCGATATAGGTGAGACCTCTTTAAAACTTCGAATCGGATGTTATGGTAGGGTGGTCGTGTTTAATTAGTTTAAAGTCATATAATGTAGATAATGTTTAGGGCAGCCTACCCAATTCGTGTCAATTCATTTTATTAAGAAATTTTAAAAAATATTAAAAACACGTTTTCAAATCTTATTTGAAAAGTGTGTTATGACTTTAATTTGAACAATATGTGGGACGTCGTCGAATACCCACGTATACTCTTAGAGATGGACAACAGGGCAGAGGTATCTAGAGGGGGGTATCTAGAGGGTGGGGGTCAGGTTCCCTTAATTTTTTTCACATTTCTAAGTGTTTCCTCTTTTTCAAGTTTCTATTATTCTTTTAAAATTCACCCATATTATAAATGTTATAACATTTCATTCCGGCATACATACTATATTGATGATATGGAAAGAACTTTAACTAATTTTATAACTTGTAGTCAAGAAGAGTTTTAATAAGAGCGTAAGCAATTAAGCCTCCATATCCCTGTTATTCCATACTGCTACGCTCACGCTTGATTATTATTAACAGCTTTGTTTCCTTAAATTCGAAGTGTTTCGGCGTTTGCATCACCAATAATAACAATAGTTTAGGGAAATACGCGTGGTTTTGTTCTTTCTGCATATATACATCCCCTCCCAGTGAAAACAGACTTTCATGGTACCGTGCTCAAATAAGACACTGAGGGAGTGCTTTGGAAAAATCCGGACGTGATCCCACAAGGAATATTACTAGGGACCTCTTGTAGCAAGCAACCACCGCAACTTCCTTTTGCCCATATTTGACACAACTCCATCATCAGTGCCTGCCTGCCTGCCCTGCCCTGCCCTGCCCTGCCCTGCCCTGCCCTGCCCTGCCCTGCCCTGCCCTGCCCTGCCCTGCCCTGCCCTGCCCTGCCCTGCCCTGCCCTGCCCTGCCCTGCCCTGCCCTGCCCTGCCCTGCCCTGCCCTGCCCTGCCCTGCCCTGCCCTGCCCTGCCCTGCCCTGCCCTGCCCTGCCTGCCTGCCTGCCTGCCTGCCTGCCTGCCTGCCTGCCTGCCTGCCTGTCTGTCTGTCTGTCTGTCTGTCTGTCTGTCTGTCTGTCTGTCTGTCTGTCTGTCTGTCTGTCTCCAACAGTGTGGGAAGTATCTCGACTTCGACACTGCGTCATATGTTGGACAGTGCGTTGGTTTCGATCCCGTCTCATATATGGGTGGGTGGCGAGATGATTCTTCGGCCCGTTCGTCGTGAGTAGGTGAGTTAATTCTCAAACATTGTGCAGCTACTGATTTAAATGTAAAGCTACCCCACAATTACTTCTAAATTAAGAATTGACTCATTCCCGTTACAAAAGTATTTTATATCAAACAATTTGGCTGAGTACGCATGTGCACGGAATGGCCACTGAACAGTTGTATATATTGCTTCAACTATACGTTTCGTTTTGTTTATACATCAAGAGTTGCGCACCTTTCTCTTAAAACTATGGTACCCATGTATAACAGATTTGATTTTGTGTTTCAAGCATATTTAGATCTTATTTGGGGGCTCTCTGTTTGGGGCTGTCTATTTGGGGCTCTCTGTTTGGGGATGTCTATTTGGGGCTGTCTGTTCGGGGCTATCTATTTGAGGCTGTCTGGTGGGGGTATCTGTTTAGGCATGTATGTTAAGAACTGTCAGTTTGTGGCTGACTGTTTAGGATTGCCTGTTTGGTGATGTCTGTTTAGGACTGTTTATTTAGGACTGTATGTTGAGTACGTGTTCCAGTGGTAGAGACTCGGACCTAGGATCGGCTATGTATGGTATCCTTAAGCTGGACACTTTATCTGCACATGCTTAGAACTGGTTGCACGAACTCGCACAATCGATTTAAAATAAAGTGTAAAATAAAGAGGACGTGTACTGGGGCAGTAGTTCTGATTAAGTCATAGGTAATGCAGTCTGTTGCACGAGTACCTGCACCGGAACATCAGCGGAGTACACTAATTATTGAAGGAACTACTTTATCTGCATATATGTGTTGTGTATGAGCGTCCATACATAAGGCTGCCTCCGTGGCTACAAATGGTAAGTCTGGCTCGTACACGTAGTCCTGAATTACACGTACAGTCCAAACATGCACATACAGTCCTAATATACATATACATAACTCGTATAAATACACGTACAGTCCTAAAATACACAAACAGTCCTATTATACACATACAGAACTCATATAAATACACGTGCAGTCCTGAAATACATGTACAGTCCTAATTTACACATACAGTCCTAATATACACATACAGAACTCGTATAAATACATGTACAGCCATAAAATACACGTACAGTCATAAAATACACATACAGTCCTAATATACACATACAGAACCTGTATAAATACACGTAGTCCTAAAATACACAAACAGTCCTATTATACACATACAGAACTCGTATAAATACACGTGCAGTCCTGAAATACATGTACAGTCCTATTTACACATACAGTCCTAATATACACATACATAACTCGTATAAATACACGTACAGCCATAAAATACACGTACAGTCATAAAATACACATACAGTCCTAATATACACATACAGAACTCGTATAAATACATGTACGGTTAAACAATACACGTAGTCATAAAATACACATACAGTCCTGATATACACATACAGTCCTAATACACATACAGAACTCGTTTAAATACACGTACAGTCCTAAAATACACGTAGAGTCCTAAAGTACACATACAGTCCTAATATACACATACAAAACTCATAAATACACGTACAGTCTTAAAATACACACAGTCCTAATATACACATACAGAACTCGTATAAATACACGTACAGTCCTTAAATACACGTACAGTCCTAATATATACGTACAATCCTAATATACACGTAGTCCTAATACAAACATACACAACTCGTATAAATACACGTACAGTGTTTAACTTAACTATTATATGACAAGGTGAAATAGGTAAACGTTGAGTATTTTGGATGAAAAAGTAAGTGTTCAGCATAACATTTACATACTTTAATATTTAAAAAAATTGCCCAGTATTCGCAAAATATCTCAACTGAAGTTGCAATTTTAAAACTTGTTTATTAAAACATTTATGGATATACTTTCATTTAAAAACAACTCTAATATCGAGCGTTGAAAGCGTCTTTGGTGCGAGCATGGTGAACTCATGTGGTAACACGCATGTCGGAAAGAAATCAGATCACTAACGGATAAAAAACTTTGGTTCCGGAAGTGGTTTCACGCGATGTCGAACTTTGGTTGTTCTCAAGATAAACACTGCCGAGTTGTAAACCAGTCACTATGAGGCACATCACACAATGTACGTTCATTCACTTGAAAAAGCACTACACGTGCGGACGTTCTCACGAATGGGTATTTAAGTGGCTTCTTTGCGTCAATCGTATACTTGTGTGGCTAAATTTTAGAAAATTTTAGAAAAGTAAGAGAAAAAAAGCCACATAAATGCTGTTTTTTAAGTGTCTAGAAACAGCCACGTAATTATTTTCAACAGCTTTTTAACTGTCCATAAAAATTACTAACCCTTAACCCTAGACACTTAACTACCCATTGGTTTGCCCGATATACACTCCCGTTATGGGCGGTTTATCGATACAGATTTTCATATACAGTTATATAGGACTTTGTTAAAAAAGAGTTAATAAAGTCATTAACGTGTATTTTAAAAGCTTAGTCCCTGATTTATTATAAAACTTCTTCCAAAAACCTTTCATTTGGTGTAAGTTTTATTTAACTATCTAATTATTTTCTTGCTTCCAATTAAGTTTTAAGTTGATGATATAAATTTACCATATTTCCTATATAAAGTACATGTATATTGAAAATCTCTTATTCTTAACATTCTGTGTTTTTGGTGAGCAATTTTATCAACTTTCCTATTTTTTTTAATCACTTAGTCCCTGTTATATTCAAAAAGTATGTTTTCTATACTTTAATATGGTATAAGAATGATTTTGATGACAAGATTATTAGTTGCTTCTAATTTATTTTAAAAATGGATTATTTGCTCGGCTTTTCATAACAAAAATGTTCGTATAAATTAAATTAAAAAAATAATTTTGAATAGGCGTGGTTTGTGAATGTACGTGCTTATATCGTGTTCATGACAATTAAGTTAATTAATAATGACGGATTAAGACAAATGAGTTGGAATATTCGAATCCTAACTGTATCTGCATCCTTGCAGTTATAATAAGCTGCCAACTGTCCGGATTCAATTGTAAAAACGTACATCTAAAGGAAAGTTGTATTTCCGAAAAGGGGCAAGCGATATTATTGTTTCATGGTTATTATAAAACAATGTTTAAACATATATTTTGAATGTGCTTCGGCAGATGTCAAAGTCATATACTGTTCATTAGTATATTAATAAGATTGGATATAACACAATAAAAATCCGTAATCAAATAACAAACCACCATGCTGCACCATGGTACTACGGTGGCGAACCCACGTGACATAATGCTATGGAGTGGTGCAAATAATTTGGGTAATATTTTTGCAAATCACATGCTTAATATTTCATGAAAATTCACAAAACAAATACGAACGCCGCCTTTATATAGAGACGAACCATCGGTGCTTTCTAATGACGATACAAAAAAAAGTGAAACGGTGTACTTTTGTACATTGCACCGCTCCATACCATAATATTTTCAACTGAGCAAAATGCGCCGTTGCACTTTTTGCAGAAAAAAAATCTGGTATCAGCATCAAATTTTCAGTGGTGATTTCTAAAATACTGACCATTAAACACATGGTAGGAAATAATAATGAAAAAGGGAATTATAGCTTAATTTCTACCTCTTTCATCTGTAGGTCCGGATTACTCAAGAAAGATAATAGTGGTGTGAGTCCTTTAGTGTTGGTGTCGGTGATATTGGTTATTTTCCTGAATGTTGGTCGATGGGACATATTATACCGTTACATAAAAAAGGCAGTACAAGTGTAGTGGATAATTATCGTTGGATCACGCTATTAAGAAATAATGTGTTTATAACCGAATTTCCAAGAATCGTTTTTTTGTTACAAAATTTACAATTCAAACATGACCAAGCTTTCAACATGTTTTAAATACATCAGTAATGTCATTCAGATTACAGTGTGTTATGCCTACTTTAAATAAGCGGTAACAAATGACACAAATCAATTTTAACTTAAATGCCTTTCAAAAGTCCGGCACCCATCCACACGACGTACATAATTTACAATCAACCACGTGACCATCTTTCTTTGAACAATTAGTCTTTCTTTCTTCTACTTCCATCGGCGCATTCACGTGATGTCCGTCACAATATGGCGGATTTCTCGTCTGTTTACACGCGCACATGTAATACAAAACCTGGCTCTTGTCAACTTTCCACGCTAGTGGAGTCATTCCTGTACCTTTGTGGGAACCTGTGGGAAACAGTAAACGCTTATTTTTAACATAAACTCATATAATTATAATAGTCACGTGTGTGTGTGTGTGTGTGTGTGTGTGTTATGAATTCTGAGACATAATTAAAAATGAAAATAACGAGTTCAATTGAAAGAAAACTAATAGTTGTGACTTTCACTTGAAACAGCAATAACGGTTAATCTTAGTAGATCCACCAACAACCTTCTCCATGACTATGTGGTGTGTTCATGAGCAAGACAGTACAAGACAAGACATGTTATTCATATCTGTAAAACATTGGTTCTACTCAGGTCTGAGGAAGACTCGGGGCGTGGTCTGTATAAGTTGTATGAACTTTTTTTTTTTTTTTTTTTTTTTTTTGTGATAAATATATTTTATTCCATGTAAGACATAATACAATGTTATACAAAAATATTCAGGTATCAATACAAACACTATAATTTTGAAACTAAACATATTACATGGTAATTGTATATAAGAGAACATTAATACAATGTCTTACAAGTAACAAGTTGTATGAACTTGCTTCACAATTAATGTAAAATAAATACATGTACGTTTAAAACAAAATAGATTATTCGAACACAGAACAGAACATAGCAGTATTTGTACGCAGAACAGAGCATAGCGGGATTCGAACGCAGACCAAACATAGCAGGATTTCAAAGTAGACCAGAACATACCAGGATTCGAACGCAGGATTCGAACGCAGAACAGAACATAGCAGGATTCTAACGCAGAACAGAGCATAGCAGGATTCGAACGCAGACCAGAATATACCAGGATTCGAACGCAGAACAGAACATAGCAGGATTCTAACGCAGAACAGAGCATAGCAGGATTCGAACGCAGACCAGAACATAGCAGGATTCGAACGCAAAACGAGTGAGACAGAGGTATGTATTTACATAACACGCTAGTATAAGTTATTTGGAACGAGATCCGGTTTGCTCGTCTTCGAGTCACCTCTCCTGTCACATCAGTATCCTCACACCTGAGAGCTGACAACGAGTTGTGTAACGCCTCCTACCTCATCCCTTCCCCCACTTGCCAACTATTATGTTATATTGGCTAGTTCTATAACTATGTACCAAATATCGAGTACATAAAGGAGCCATTTGAATGTATTTAAGTAGTTCGTGAGGCTCGTCACAATCACCCACACAGAACACACTCTGGTGAAAAAGGTAGTAAATTTAAACGAGCAACTTTTGAATCATTGCCTTAAATGTAGGGATGTGCATTGGCATTTTTTTCATCTGCGATGCGTATCGCGATACTTCATTTTCAGAACGATATCTATCACGATACATATTGCCTGTGGAAATAAAAGGCGATGCGTATTGCAATATTTAAGTCGCGATGCAATGCGCATCACGATACTGATTTTTAAACTGTAACTTATGCAATCACCATCATTGTTTAATACGGTGTATGTAATAACTATGCTCCTATGCAACTTAAACGTATTTTTCAGTATTAACGGAGAACAACAGAACTTGTTACAATGCATAACTGCGAGAGTGATGAAATAAACATAGTGGGAGGGAAAAGAGATTATGTCCGTAATATCCGTCACATGTTAAGCCAGTTTATGTACGAAAATTCATCTTGCTTTTTAAAAAAACATCTTTTTTGTTTGTTACTTTTTATAACCTAGTTTTTGTATGTTTCATCAAGAATGGAAGTGCAATGCACGATATCTGAAAATCGTATCGATGAATCGTAGGTCTAAAGAATGCATTGCATCGCGACCTGTTATATGTTTCATTTAACATTAGATACAACCATCGGCGGAAATGTGAATCGCGATCCATCGTGCATATTTAACTAAAAACGAAACGAGGAATATTTATGACACCTCCCCCCCCCCCCCCCCACACACACACACACACCTTCACACACACACACACACACACACACACACACACACACACACAATGTGCGTGTTTTGCCTATAAATAAATAGAATAACGGTTTGTCAGATCCGCATTTAGAATCACACACAGAACTTTGCATTCGTGAAAGATAACATATCATCGTATCACCCGAGTAAATCTCAACATATAAATGATACCACACACACCTACCGTCGCACCACGGTTGTTTCTTGCTGAGTCCACATCTGCACCAATATTTTGTCTCCCCCTCGGTCAAGTTCTTAATAGTGCAAGGTCCATACTGAAAATAAACAAAATATCAATTAACCGTCCGTGTCTCGAATTTGATTCAGGTGTGTACATTGTGAGGAATGTGATCAAAATGCTGCCTTGGTCAACTTGAACCCGTTTTTGAAATATCTAAAACGTTCGTATTCATTAAGTGATGCCATAACTCACTAGAAGTAGTGTGGCATTTTGAAACAGAGAGTTGCCCAGGATCCAGAGAAGTCGGAATTGGCTAATAAAGAACGTACGTGTTGTCTTGTCCTATTGTCTCCATTACAATTTGTTAGTGAGAAAGTCTGTTTGAGACAGTATTCTAAGCGCTGCCACACTGAAGTACAAGAAAAACTCGATGCAAAGCATCAATTCGCCGCAAAAATTTTAGGATTGAAACTTATGTGATTGTGTGAAGAAATGAAAATAATCCGTTTTCCCAAAGAAAATATTTGAAGATTTTAGTGATGGTGGCAATTTTAAATTGATAAAATAATCTTGTGTGTAGTCTGGTATACATGAGAAACTTCCATGTTTAGTTGGAGTTTTAACTGGTCTAATGATTTCAGAGAAAGTGCTGCTGACGGATGACAAGCGACGGACAATGCGCCATTACATAAGCCCTTCTGACCTTTGGCCAGTAAAGCTTAGTATGTATAAGAAATAAGTCAAGAGGTAATGGAATAACAGTTTAAAATGTGTAACAAGATTAATAATGCTTTCATGTATATATCAAAACTTACCATTTTCATAAATATCAAAAAGATATGTAAAAAATATAAAGCATGGCGATACTAGAAGAAATTTACTCAAACTTCAATAATGTTTTGACAATACTCATTACAAATGGAAATATCCGAAAACAACAGTAATTAACAATAACGAAAACAACAGTAATCAATCGTAACGAAAAAAACAGTAATCAACCGTAACGAAAACAACAGTTATCAACAATAATGAAAACAACAGTAATCACCAATAATGAAAACAACAGTAATCAACCGTAACGAAAACAACAGAAATCAACATTAACGAAAACAAACTGTAATATGTTTGCGCAGAACAGGTCTGAAGCAGAGCCTTGCAGAATTTAGCATGCCAATTTGTTGCATTAATTTAATGGTAAAAGAACATGTAAGATTCTCTATCAATATAACGTAATAAAACATACGTTACCATAGCAACTGTTCCGTGAAGTTCTTTATCCGCCATATTCTCAGTCGGCCTTTAGAGTTGAGGTACTGATATAAATCTAAAATATACCAGACACTTACTCTAACATTCGCTAGTGAAGATAGCAAAATTCAAAATGTGGCTGAAAACATTGCTGTCTTTTATTAAGCAATATTTTGGGACTCATAGGAAGGGTGGTCCGAATACCCTGGTTACATTCAACTCCTCAGGATGACCCCCTCCGGATGAACCAGCGGGTAGCACATGTTAATCCCCCACTTGCCTTATGTCAAAAATGGCGTACACTCTAATTGATTAAGCAAAACATATTCAAGTATCTCGACGATTAATCGTGAATGTACACATGAAAAATATGTTAGTAAATATGCATTTGTTATATCTCACATCACAAATAATAACATGTTTACCGAGACATAAAGCCGAATAGTTGACAGGAATATAATAAAAAAAAAAACGTTTTCAGTGACTTGGCGTATCGTTAGTAGCACAGAAACATATGCTTAACTATACTTCCTGTGCACCGGTTTACTCCCGTGTCAAAGACGACGTTGTAACAAGTACATGTTGTATGCTGAAGAAGGCGAGTACATACACGTACTTTACAACAAGGGATGATAATTTTTAATCTCGAATAAAAAGTTTACCTTTCATATCCTAATATAATGCTACTAGCTTTTAACCATCAACACACGTCGCTTAACCTTCATTCCAGTAATTTACTTCATCTGTTTGGAATACCTCTACTGTCATCCTAACGTAGTTAAGTAGCACGGGGGTTAATTCAATCCAAGTTGAAGGCCAGCTCACCGCGGCATAGTTCTTGTTATAAAATAAGTTATAAACAAAATAAAAATATTGGTGTTCATCATAGCACTGAATACAGGAACTTAATTCTCTGTAAGTCCTTGATTGAACGAGTAATACTACTGAACAGTTAAAGGTGTAAACCCACCATTGATTTTTGTTCTTTATTCTATAGTAAATAATAAAAGTTTGAAGGCTTGTCATTCATAGAGAATCCCAAATGAAAGAAGTGAAATCTACATTTTACTGTTTGTCAACCTCTGCACTATCAAAATATGATGAGAAAAGTAGGGGTCATGTGTCATATAAGAGATTTTTTTTCTGCTCAGTGTGTACTCTGGTGACAAAGTGAAAGTAGACTTCCGAAATCATGTATTCATACCCCAATTTCCAAGCATCATTTTTTTCTAAATTCACAATTCAAACATGACAATACTATCAAAATGTTCAAAATACATCAATAATGTCATTCAAATAAAAAAAAGGAGCATTAAAATAAGGAAAATGCATTTTTAAAGAAGAAGAAATGAGGATTATTTATAACGGCCATTATGCGAGTACCCCACGGAAGCACTTCCTTTTTGTAATGGTGGTACTATGCCTAAAACAAGATAATAAGAGCGGAATGTCTTTGGTTAAACTGAATAATGACCGTTCTACTAGTATCCGTTCTACTAGTATTATTCACGGGACGTAACCCGTTCGAAGTGTACACTAATGAATATTGAAATATTAGGTTGATAACTAGATTATATTATATTTTGGATGATGGCGTTTCTTTTTTATTTTCTCTTTATGGCAGTTCAATCATCACTGTACCGAATGACCATATCAGAATAGCTGAAAAAATAGCTTAGATTATTTGAATAGATTCCCAGCATCACCGCGGCAATTTTTATAACGATTTAATCTCCGACATAACAAAAACACTTTTGACAAAAACTGCCGTAACAATGATCCAACATGGTCGTCATCACTTTAAGTAGAATAGAGTTTGATTGATTGATTGAATATTAAGCGTAATTTCTATTCCATCGAGGGCTAACAGACGATCAGTTAACCTAACCACTGTTTCCTGAGATTAACCAGTACTCGAGCACACCCCATCTCCGCAAGTAACTGATAACTTTCCCACTTGAATCAGCTGTGAGAGATGAATGATAATGAGACACAATGTCGCATATCAATCATCACGGAGACTGTTGGTGGCGGGGATTCGAACTCGAGACCCCTGGATTGATAGTCAGACGCGTAATCGACTGAGATAATTGGGCCCGTAGAATAGAGAAGAGACATTTAGAGTCACTGACTGGAGAAGGGCAACTTTAAACATTTCCTTAAAAATCTGTTGTTTATCTGTTACCTGGGCCAACTCGTCTAAAATGTATAAATCTTTTAGCATAGTGCGCCCACTGGAAACAGGATGTAGTCGCGTGGTGGCGGTGATAAATGCATATAATGTGTGATCCTGGTTGTTTCTTGTTTAAAAAGGCATTTTAATGTTCATTTTGTGATGTGAATTGTATTACTGCTGTATTCTGAAACCATTGTCACGATTTGAATTGAGAATTAAGAAGAAATGATAATTGGAAATTTGGGTATTGATACATCGTTTCTGATGTCTACTTCTTCATTTTTCAAATTGTGGACTCACTGAACAGAAACAAATATCTTGGGTGACATACAACCGCTATCTTAAAATGATATTTTGTCACTGCAGATATTAACAACCAATAAAATGTAAGTTTCCCATCTATCTGTTAATGACAATACTTTAAGAAGGAAATTCAATGGTGGGGTTACACCAAGATGACCGACACACTGGGAGCCTCGAGTTATATAGAAACCGTTTAAAATCATTATTCCTCAAAACCTACGTTTAGATATTAAACAAAACTGATTAAACTATTCGTATAATAGGAACCTTTCAAATTGAAATTTGACTCAATGATGAAATACTAACGTTGTATTACACAATGTGACATATACAAAACAGTGAAAGAGACTTATTTTAAAACAAAAAAATGTCGAGTGGTTACTGACCGAGGACCTCCTATATCTACAGTAAAACCTTCTTAAGAAGTCAATCAAGGGAAGGAGCAAAAGTGACTTGTTTAAGGCAGTTGTTGTTATTACACGTTAACTCTGCCGGGCCCGATTAGCTCAGTCGGTAACGCGTCTGACTGTCAATCCAGGGGTCACGAGCTCAAATCCGTCGCCCGGCATCAGTCTCCGTGATGATTGATATACGACATTGGGTCTCATTATCATTCGTATCTCACCGCTGATTCAAGTGGGGAAGTTATCGGTTACTTGCTGAGATAAGCTCAAGTACTGGGTTAACCTTTCAGGATCACAGGAAACAGTGGCAAAGTTAACCAAGGAATTATATAGAGAAGGAAAGGCAACTGATTGAGATTTTGTGAACACTCACATATTTACGCAAAATCGCGCAATATCTCGTTTTTAATTACCTTCACTTCAATTCATCTCAGGAACCCAAATCAAAAATCTTACACTGCAGAATGAAATTGTCATCAAAACACTACCATTTCCAGCAATTTGTGTTTAAACTTGTTGAAGTACTTGTGATAACAAAATGTATATACTGCAGCTAAAATAAGACAAATTACGATAAATGTTCCTTCAAACCTCAATATCTTTAATTCAAAAGCATTTTTCGTGATCGAAATATATTCAAACATATACGATTACATACAACTTAGAGTAACAAGAAATCAATTGCCTGTAAATTATGAATGATTAATTAGCAAATTATGAACCCTTCGTGTGCCGTTTCATCAACATATAGTCAGGAGATGCACGTTTCCTATCCTTTTATACAAGTCCTTGGGTTAACTTATCGTCTTTTAGCCGTCGATGGCATAAAAATCATGGACGCTAAATATTCAATCAATCAATCATAGTTTGATCCGAAAGCATTGAAATGGGAATAGCAAATGCGGCTGCTCAATAGAGGCGACTGCTTACACAGGTTCGACTGCATATGCACCCACAGGCGTATCGTATGTTTGAATATATCACTTATGTATTCAAACATTCGATACGTCTGTAGTCATTCTTATTAGGCACAGATAAACGGAGATAAGAAACTGGCATTGAGAACCTCTCATACACGTATGGAAATATGAAACATAAACCATGGTGAGGAGAAACTGGCATTGAGAACCTCTCATACACGTATGGAAATATGAAACATAAACCATGGTGAGAGGAAACTGGCATGGAGGACTTCCATACACGTATGGAAATATAAAACATAAACCATGGTGCGCGAGAGGAAACTGGTAGTGAGGACCTCTCATACACTTATGAAAATATAAAACATAAACCATGGTGAAGGGAAACTGGCATTGAGAACGTGTAATACATTTGTGTAAAACATAAACCATGATGGGAGGAAACTGATATTTAGGACCTCTCGTACATTTATGGATATATAAAACATAAACCATGGTAAGTAAGAGAAACTGGCATTGTGGACATCTCTTACACCTACGGATATGTAAAACATAAACCATGGTAAGTGAGAGAAACTGGCATTGTGGACATCTTATACATCTATGGATATATAAAACATAAACCATGGTGAGGAGAAACTGGCATTGTGGACATCTCATACACCTATGGATATATAAAACATAAACCATGGTCAGGAGAAAGTGCCATTGTGGTGTAACCCCACCATTGATTTTTGTTCTTTATTCTATAGTAAATAATAAAAGTTTGAAGGCTTGTCATTCATAGAGGGTCCCAAATGAAAGAAGTGAAACCTACATTTTACTGTTTGTCAACCTCAGCACTATCAAAATATGATGAGAAAAGTAGGGGCCATGTGTCATATAAGAGATTTTTTTTCTGCTCAGTGTGTACACTGGTGACAAAGTGAAAGTAGACTTCCGAAATCATGAATTCATACCCCAATTTCCAAGCATCATTTTTTTTTTTAAATTCACAATTCAAACATGACAATGCTATCAAAATGTTCAAAATACATCAATAATGCCATTCAAATAAAAAAATGAGCATTAAAAATAGGAAAATGCATTTTTAAAGAAGAAGAATTGAGGAATATTTACAACCGCCATTATGCGACTACCCCACGGAAGCACTTCCTTTTTGCAATGGTGGCACTATGCCTATAAGGAAACTCTTTTTTTTTTAATTTCATAATTACCTCATTTTTGCTAAGTACTACCAATTTGAAGTAATACTGCCAAGTTGCAGGCATTAAATACTGAAACTTTTGTCAAAATACCACTTTTTACATGATCATTATATACAGGCGCGAGATGTTGACCGACATGCAATTTTGATGTGTTTGACTAATTTTACCAAAAAAAATTTTTTTTTACCTAATTCCATTAAAATTTTTACACCAAAACAGTCTCATGATACACTGAAGACATTATCTTACCAAAATACATTATTCAACACAATGTACATGCTAAAAATTGCACATTTAAATCATCCAAAATAAAAAATCTTCAAAATTTGGTGATTTTTCATGAAATTTCAATGTAAATATGCACATATATGCTTTATTTGAGGCATACACTTGCCAAAATGTGGTTTTTTATGAAGCAAATGTCTCCAATTTGTCATTTAATACTATGATAGTGTAAAAAAGAGGTTATTTTACCTACAATTAACATTTTGGAAAATCACCCCCATTTCACTCAAGTCTCTCTTATAGGTGTAACCCCACCATTGATTTTTGTTCTTTATTCTATAGTAAATAATAAAAGTTTGAAGGCTTGTCATTCACAGAGGGTCCCAAATGAAAGAAGTGAAACCTACATTTTACTGTTTGTCAACCTCTGCACTATCAAAATATGATGAGAAAAGTAGGGGTCATGTGTCATATAAGAGATTTTTTTTTCTGCTCAGTGTGTACACTGGTGACAAAGTGAAAGTAGACTTCCGAAATCATGAATTCATACCCCAATTTCCAAGCATCATTTTTTTTTTTCTAAATTCACAATTCAAACATGACAATGCTATCAAAATGTTCAAAATACATCAATAATGCCATTCAAATAGAAAAATGAGCATTAAAAATAGGAAAATGCATTTTTAAAGAAGAAGAATTGAGGATTATTTACAACCGCCATTATGCGACTACCCAACGGAAGCACTTCCTTTTTGCAATGGTGGCACTATGCCGTGTGGACATCTCATACACCTATGGATATAAAAACATGAACCATTTAAAGTGAGAGAAACTGGCATTGTGGACATCACATACACTCACGGATATATAAAACATAAACCATGGTGAGGAGAAACTGGCATTGTATACACTTATGGGTATGTAAAACACTGAATCTGTGACAAGAGGTTTTTTAGAACTTTGAGAACCTTTAATACGCTTTTGTGAATATGAGACGCAGCTTTGTGAGATAACTGATTTTGAAGAACTCTCAAACACTCACAATGGTGATAGGCAACTTACTTTCAGGAAATCTTATAATACATTTATAATATAAAGAGTTGACTTAGAATGCTTCTCATACACATATAAATATATAAACATCGAGCAAAATAGAGGACCTCTCATACACATATAAATATAGGGAACCTAGAGCAAAATAGAGGACCTCTCATATACATATAAATATAAGGAACCTAGAGCAAAGTAGAGGACCTCTCATATACTTGCGGATATATAAAACATCCAACAACATTGTGAGGTAATCCACTTTGGAAGATCTTCATACATTTATGGATATATAAAACAAAAAGAAACGCAAGCTTCCATTGCACAGCAATTTTATTAAGGTTGATGACAAAATATAACAGAACAATATTTCTCGCGAGCACACATACAGTCATACATATCTGGAGTAACCAATGAGCACTCAAATCATCTGTCATTCACATCAGAACAAGAACACATAATTACCATGAAATTGTACTCAGCTATGGTCTCCCTAATTAACAACTGAATAAAGGGGGAAATTAAATGAAAAAAAAAGTAATTGAATGTTGATAATGCAGCCCAACAGTTATGCTTGCTCATTTACCATGTTTATATAAACCCAGATGTACGGACACGACATATATAATGTCAATGAGGATAGATCAATGACGGGTTTTGAAGTACTTTGTCTGAACATTTAGTCCAGGCTAACACTTCCAAATAAAGAACACAGACTGGACCTAGAACCTCCCAACTTCAGTTACAATTTATCTTTTATTTTTCAATTAAATAAAAATAAATATTCTGAGAAAAAAACACAGCAACAGATAAACATTTCCATTTAGAAATATGAATCTGTAACAATGACCTGTAATATGTCTACATTCTGTTTAATGAAAGATGTGGTTACATTTGTTTTACTTGTATACATAAACCATGTTATGACTAGGGGCACGAATAAGAACTGTGTGAAAAGAACTACAATTTGCATCAGTATAGTAAACTTACATTAGAGATGACATAATTATATATTACCTGCATCATATTCTTTCTCAAGATACAAATTTGGTCCATACAGATAGGTCAGTTTGCCAGTTACTTGCAGATGGATGCTGGTTCCACTTGGATCTTTCACCAACAATAATACTCGACATGCTATATATAACCTGCCATGTGTTGAAAATGGCATAAAACACTATTCAAAAAATAAATAAAGCCAATATATGTCAATGAGAAAATAAATCTTCTTATTTTCAGTAAAACCTAGAAATAATAAATAGGAACCCAAGATTAAAAAAAAATGATTCATTTCAAAATCTGAATAATTTTAGTATTGTCTGATATTTTTACATTTATAAATGATATTTGGTCCAATCGTAATGTTTCTGAATGTTCAAATTGAAAGATAACTCCTACCTAAGCTATTTCTTCTCTTTAAGAATTATATACTATATTTGCTCTTATCTATTACAAAACAAATTCAGATAACAAACTACAGTAAAGTAATCAACATTATTAATATCACACACATTAACATAGTTATCTCCCTTTACACAGTCATCTCCCTTAACACAGTTATTTCCCTTGTCAAATCTTGTACAGTTATCATCCTTAACACAGTTATACCGCTTGTCAAATCTTGTACACAGTTATCTCCCTTTGCTTTACTCATTAGCACCATACCACACTACCTATAAAATTTATAAATAACTCAAATCATAAAATTACAATATATTCATTGAATTGGGTAAACTTTATTAAAAATCTCGACCATTTCTTATCAATATTGGCCTCATGTAGAATACAATCCCTACATTTTGAGAGATAGGACACTCAGATTTTACATGTTTACAAGTATAACTTTATTCTGCATTTTATTATTCCCATTCACAATCATATGTAATAACAACATATTGGCACATGTATATGTACAATAAATAGCTCACACAACCTTCAAAACATACTGTAGACTCCTGTACATGAAATGTTTACTTACACAACGGACATGCATGAATAAATTGAAAAATGGGAAGATAGTAGAAGTAAATAATGAATAAAAGATAATTAAATTTGTTGATATGGAGACTTTATTGTGCGTTTAAACACACAAATTATTCTCCTATTTACCGATATATGAAGTTACTGTATTTTCCATAATGTACGACAATACGCACGGAAATGGGCATAAACAATAGAATTTTTAGATCTGATAAATAAATAACAAATATATGCTACAATAAAGTCATAATTTTACACATACAAGGAAAACAATGCCAAAGTTGAATTCCATACTTACATCCCAGTTAATTCCTTACTTAACTAATATCCTTGTTAATTCCACACTTAACTAAAATCCCAGTCAAATCTTTACTTGACTAATTTCCCTGTCAATTCCATACTTGAATAATATCCCTGTTAATTCCATACTTAACTAATATCTCAGTTCATTCCTTAATTAACTAAAATCCCAGTCAATTTCATACTTAGCTAATATCCCAGTCAATTCCATACTTAACTAATATCTCAGTTTATTCCATAATTAACTAAAATCCCAGTCAATTCCATACTTAGCTTATATCTCAGTTAATTCCAACCTTAACTAAAATCTCAGTCCCAGTCAATTCCATACTTAACTAGTATCCCATACAATTCCATATTTGAATAATATTCCAGTTAATTCAATACTTAACTAAAATCCCAGTTAATTCCATACTTTACTAAAATCCCAGTCAATTCCTTACTGGTACTTGACTTATATCCCAGTCAATTCCATACATAACTAATATCCTAGTTACTCCATACATGACTAATATCTCAGTTAATTCCATACTTAACTAAAATTCCAGTTAATTACTTATTTAACAACTATCCCCTGCATTCTGTTTCAAGGGCTGTTTCTCTTCTCCGTCAGTACAAGTGATGCACACTTGAATGAAACTCAATTGAAGATGGACACAAAAATAATTACAGTGTATCTTAAAAGTCTGTTTCTAATTTAGGCTTTGTTATACAAGTTAACTGGCTACAAATGGAGTCATTTTATGAAAGATTATCAATATAATAGTCAACATCAGACATTAAGCATTTTTGAAACAACATCTACTGTGTGTACACTGGAACATACATGTAACAACAACCCTCTGTCAAATTTTAGATCTGATCCTCTACCACTAAACCACACACTCCACATTTGGTACATAATATGCACAGCATTAAATGTGACGAAAGACAAATAACCCCCATCAGCACTTACTTACGCTTAGTGTTAGTTTTGATAATACATGGTTTCGTTAATCTACTCAAGATTCAAGCACACAATAAATAGAAAATGGCACATTCTGTCAGTGTAAGATGTTAGCAAATCTATGGAGATAAAACTAATTGATGACAAACTTCGCAACAAAAAAATAAAACTAAATATTTTCATAACTACAGCCAAGATACACTCATCAGTAAAACACTCATTTGTATCATACAGTGTCATAGATTAATATTTTACTTTATATTGTCAGACAACTACTCAATAGGAAAAATAGAAATTGCTATTTGTTTGATGCAACCCATTTGACTTTATTCTAAAAATAGACAATTCTTTCTGACATTATATAGATGCTGAACTTATACTGCAAGAATAACAGCTAAAGACATATCTGATTTCCAGTCTGTAAACTATTCATTTGCTTATAAATTAATGTTGAATAAAAATCACAAAAAACAATGAAGTTGACCAGAAGCAGGTTTACAATTTCACAAGTACAGGTGACAATTATTGTAATGAATTACTTCCCTTTGTTGTGCCAGTTACAAATATATGGAGAAAGGACAATAAAATGAACAAATACGAAATGGAATGTACTACACTACAATGGAACTCTTGTGTTCAACAGAATATAAAAATACAGAAAACAAAGTATATAATAATTTGTATTTGAAAGAAAAACAATAAACAAAGAATAATTTAAAGAACTGGGCTACATTCGTTTTTATTATTAGACTAACCCTTTCAATAGTAAAAAGAATTACAAATCAGATATTTTACCAACAAACACAATCCATCTGAAATCATTACTTTTTAATAAAGTCTGGAGAACAATAAGAATGCCAAGTACACATACGATGTAAAATAAATTAAATAAGGTCCATGACAAATATCTGACCTTGCAAGTCATTATTTTAAATAACACAAATGATCATCAATTGATCATTAATTGATCATTAATTGATTTTTAATTTGACGAATATGAACATCTAGCAATCTCATGCATAAATAAATTTCAAATACAGCTTACAATACAATAGGATGAAATCAGTGTAAACAAATAAATCTGTGCACACAGTTAAATATTTCAACAGAAGTTATTTCTCCCAGTTATCCAACTGTGTAAGTAACTATACAACAAAATGATGACAACATTTCACAATCGATCAACACTTTCACAAACACCCCTGTTACCATGGTAACCCTAACTGCGACTAGTATCACATTTGAGCAGAATCACCGAGACTATGACATGTGGTAAATATTGACCGTGACATTGGTGGGAGAATGACATGGTTACCAGGCAACTGGACATAACTTAAATAGATTAGGTTTCAGGTATTACTACAGTTGAATGACATGAAACAGAAATAGGATACCAAAAATGTTCATGAAAAATCTGTATAAGATAGGTTGTTATAGTAAGATTGATAGCTACAACCATCAGGACCTTTCATACATTTTGTTGGCACTGATAATCAGCTTATTAACGAAGCAAAAACCATAATTTACCCCATACCGCCTTGAAAACTTTCCAAGAAAGTTCCCTTTAATGCTGCAAAAAGACCCTGATAATGATCTGTAAGTGAACATATGTAGTCAGAGAGGAGAACTCTAAAAAAAGTGAACTTTGACCTTTTTACAACATGACCTCGACTTTTAAAGTATGACAATAATTATGACTTTCATTAAAGACATTCAAAGCCAGGAACAACATCGCATGTAGACTCACTGAGATCACATATGTATACTTATATATACACATGTATGCTTATATACACATGTGTATAATCATATACACTCCATTCATATAACATACTTATTTACACTAACTTCCATACAAATACTTATACAGTTTTTAATACAATATTGCAATAAATCGTATTTTACAATAAATTTACCAATGATGAATGAAGCTGTACAAGACACAGTGATGCGTTACACTTTCTCCAAAATATAACAAGCAACACTCTCGTTCAATTTCAACCGCTCTTAAATGATCTGCATGTGAACAGGTGTTAAAGATAATACATATTAATTATATGTTAATTATATATTAATTATATGTTAATTATATGTTAATTATGCCAACTTATATGCTAATTTTTCATTCAACTATTCACAGAACAACACTATATTTACCAAGATTTAACAGTTATATCATCATAAAAGAAAATAAAGCTTTCAAACTATTTATATGTGATATACAAACAGTCAAATAGAGAACATATTCAACTTTTTCTCATAACACTTTTGTTTTGTGACAGTAAATACACAGACTCCGGCACTTACAAAGTTCTCGATTAAACATTCATGGCAAGTAGGAACAGAGAGGCTCCTGCACTAGTATACAAGATCCCGATACAACATACATGTAAGCATTAACAAGGAGGCTCCTGCACTTGCATATAAGTTGAATGTAAACTTTCAGAAGGAGGCTTCTGTACTAAAAAAAAAAAGAGTTCTTGTACATCATGCGTGTAAACATTAATATAAAGGCTCCTATTCTTGTAAAATTACTTCTTGTGCCACATACACGTATATGTAAACAATTATAGGGAGTCTCCAACATTTGAAAAAAATATATTGGACGATTAACTTAAATTCAAAACTCAAAATGAGAAATGGTTGGTGTCAGGCTACCTTAAAATATTTAAAAGAAATAATCTACATATCTGAGGAATTCCAAAAAACAATCAAATGATGTAAAATATCTACACAAGTCACACCAATATTTATGTTTATAATCAGTATATAGACCTTACCTCCACCCAAAAATGTCTCCTAACTCTACAGCATGATTCACAATTCCATCACCCAGTTTGTCCATAAATCTCTAACATATACAAGCACCTGTTGTCCTTAAGTGTGAAATAAATACATATAAATAATGCACTGTCTATACCGGCACCTTATCACTGAAAACATTTGCTCCAGGGCATGTCATCAAAACAATATAAGCTCCCGGACTCGTCATCCTCATGTAATAATTGAACACCCACACTTTTCAGCATCATGTTCCAAGCTCTCAGCTTAAACAGCAACTCTCTGCCATCACAAACACTTTTTATCACCGGAAGTACTGGTGGGGTTGGACACAAAGTTTCCTACTAAGCAATTCTACCAAGTTTGCTCAACTCTTCTTCACCTTCTTCAGTCAAGTTTTTACACATGCATCATTTTTACTTATGTTGAGTTTTCTCTCCAAAGGTGTCATCTGAATAACTAACCAGCCCTCGTCAGGCCAACTGATAACCAGAATGCAACAATGATAATTAAAATGGCCGCCATCTCAGTTTGGTAGTGTCAGCGTTGTTGTGCAGCTGTAGATAAAATATTAATATCTAGAATTTCTGTTTATATAACTGGTAATTAAATTATCTCCCTTGGCCACAACATTTATAACCTACGTTTTCAAATGCTAAAAACAGATAATAAATTATTGAGTGATTCATTTGGGATATACTCGTCTGTTACTGAGTCTATGCCCAGCGCTGGGCGCTGGCTTGTTAAATGACTGATTGTTCTGGAACTGTGATGGATCAAACATGGTCGGCATGCTCGTCGGTACTCCCGTCGCCGCCGGCACTCCTGGAGGGGCTTGATCAGTCCTCTGCAAGTATAAATTTTAAAATTTGGGTGAATTTGTATTGAAAATGTTCATATAAAAAAAGAGTCTTATATTTCTTCTATATTTCCTCAGTAGACAAAACTGTACAGACAGATCTGTATACATGCTAGTATAGAACAAAAATTAGGAGATATCAATCTCCAGGCGTCACTATTGAAAACTTCATATTCAAGAAATATTATATTTAAATAAAAAAAAAAGTATTGGAAATATGAGCAAAAACTTTAAAAAAAAATATATTTTCTTAAAATTATTTCTAAAATATAAAAAACTGTTGAGGATGTTACAATCAATGAGATACAGTGTTTAGTAATTGTATTTTATCCTAAATAAAGACCCACTTGATTTAAATGTTGGAATTAGCTGTGTAATCAAATTAATATTTTTGGACAGAAATTTTCAACTTCCATAATAGATTATGTTAAGGCCACTTTAAATTAATTGCTAGATAATCATCCAAATTTGTCTTAAAAATGGGGAAGGCGGGAGGATTTTATTTATTTTTCATTTTTTAAAATTATTGATGTTTTTTTAATAATTTTTTTTTTTTTTTATATTTTTTATGAAAATAAAAAGGGTCGAGGCAACATGGAAGTTATGGGGGTGAGCTGAGATGATAATCTAGCAATAAATTCATTATGGCCTAAAAGTTGTTTTTTATAAACTAAGTTTATCTTATAAATCTGACAATAACATTTACACACTCTTCACATAACTGAGGACAATATTGGCCACAAATCACTCACCTGTGGCGCAGGAGACAATGCCTAAGACAATTTTTGATAATGCAAGGGCCATTAACCTCAGACATTTATATTTGGTCATTTATATAAAATCATATTCTATATAATTACATTGTACTGTGTAAGTTTGGTGAAGATCAAATGAAAACTGCATGTACTAGAGTGCACACAATGAATAACCAAATTTTTTGACAATTCAAGGGCCAGAACTGTGACAATACTGTATTTTTTCAATTTAGCAAGTTAAAGAACTTGTCCGTGATAGTATGGTTATATTACTTCTGTGTAAGTTTGGTGAAGATAAAATGAAAACAGTCAGTGACAAAGTGCACAAACAATCAAATCAAATTAATCAATTTTTGATGATTCAAGTGCTATAACTTTAAATTTTAAATAAATTTAACTTTAAATAAAGTTCCGTTAACAGATTAGGCGAGTTAAACAACTCATCAGAGATATTAAGGTTCTGGTATATAATTACTGGGCAAGTTTGATTAAGATCAATAAAAAGTGCAATTGCTGGAGCAACCTACATCAAACTACATGAAATATTTGATGATTCAAAAACCATAACTCTTTATCCAATTTGGCCTGCACAAGAACTTGTACAAGATATTATGGTTATATAACAATTGTGAAATTTGGCGAGGATTTTATGGAAATGGTGGGTGGAAGTGTGCTCACACCATCAAATAAATTTATTTCTGATGATTCAAGGCCCAAAACGCCCGACATGAAGACATTTGGCCAGTTCAAGAACTTGTTCTATGTATTACAGTTGTGCAAGTTCACATGTACATTGCAAGTTTAATGAGAATCCAATAAAAGTGTGGGTGTTAGAGTGAACACAACATCAAGCAAGATATTTTCTAATGTTTCAAGGACCATAACTCTCATATTAATTATCGAGCTTGGCCAGCTCAAGACTGCGCCCACATTATTTAAGATGTATTACTATTGTGTAAGTGTTGTGAAGTGCGGGTGCAATAAAAAGTTCACATAAGGATAACGAACACAGTGCGATCTAAATAGGTCTCCTTGAGCATTGGTCACTGAAAAAATTGAATAATTTTGTTTACAGAATACATTTGATATCCAATATTATTTACAAAAATACTAATACCGGGTATATGGATATATTGTTTATAAAAGATAGTATCAAATCAAATTTTGACTAAAAATGATGGCATTTTAAAATCTTATTTGGAATATAAGATGGAGTCCCTTTTTTCCTCTCACAGACTCCACCAACACAATTCTCCAATAATATATCAGTATATCAATAATACAAAAAACACAAACAAACTTTGCATCCACATACAAAATATCACCTCTTATCCTGCTGCAAGATACAGTGTTTGGCTCCAAGTTCTTGTCAATAATATTGGAAATGTAAAAGTACTGTACTGTATACTGTACAATACTATGTACTGTACAATACCGTATCTGTATACTGTACAATACTATGTACTGTACAATACTGTATCTGTATACTGTACAATACTATGTACTGTACAATACTGTACTGTATACTGTACAATACTATGTACTGTACAATACCCTATCTGTATACTGTACAATACTATGTACTGTACAATACTGTATCTGTATACTGTACAATACTATGTACTGTACAATGCTGTATCTGTATACTGTACAATACTATGTACTGTACAATACTGTAACTGTATACTGTACAATACTATGTACTGTATAATACTGTGTACTGCATATTGTACATGTACTGTATATTGTTTACTGTACATGTACTGTATACTTTGTACTGTATACTGTTTACTGTATACTGTGTACTGTATACTTTGTACTGTACTGTATACTGTACTATACTGTATACTCTACTATACAACATTGTACTGTATACTTTGTACTGTATATTGTTTACTGTATACTGTGTACTGTACATGTACTGTATACTTTGTACTGTACTGTATACTGTACTATACTGTATACTCTACTATACAGCACTGTACTGTACACTGTATACTTTGTACTGTACTGTATACTGTATACCTTATACTATACTGTATGCTGTGTACTATACTGCATATTTTATACTATACTGTATGCTGTACTATACTGCATATTTTTTACTATACTGTATGCTGTGTACTGTACTGCATATTTTATACTATACTGTATACTGTACTATACTGCATATTTTATACTATACCATATACTGTGTACTGTACTGTGCACTGTACTGTATTTTCAGCAAGATAAGGGGTACAAACAAACAAAAACACTGTTATATATAAGGAACTACTGTTATATATAAACATGGCCATGCAATAAACACGGTGAATAACCAGTAACATAAAAACAAACTTTATATTTGTTTATTTATGGAATTCATCATCAATAAATTTTGCAATTTATGAAAAAAAAAATCTTTTATAATTCTTTGCAATACCAAAAGTAAAAGAACTTCAGATTTCATTAACAGAACCAAATTTGTACACAATTAAATTACTTAATATCTCTAACTTAGAAAATGCCACATTGGATCCATAATAAAGTATTTCTTCTTTTTTCCCACAGAATTTCCTTTTTTTATTTCAATTATTTTCAACCCATCATTCCCTTTCAAAATATTTTGGGAAATAAATACACTATAAACCTGGCCTCAGTGTTTCAACAAGTCCCATGTGGCACTGTTTCTAATCTGAAACTATAATCTTTTTTCTCTTTTTCATCTGCAATTTACAAATGTCTACCAAATATTATGTCAGTATGTTATGTTTTATTGTCCTTCACAATATCTTTCTGGAATAATCCCCAGGAATGGCAGTAAATGTTAGTATGATATATACAGCGATATGCATACATAGTATGTATATGAGTTGCCTCCCTTGTTAAAAAAAGTACAAATACATATTAGAGTGGCCTCCCTCAACTAAGCTCTAATGTATATAACAGTAGCCTCCCTTGTCTATTGAAATAATGGTAAACATATGTTTCAAATCTCTTGCATAACTATAATATGTAGTCAGCCTCCAAGCAAAAGATAAGCCAGATTTGACCTTTTTACTACACAAATCTATTGCATAACAATAAGATGTATTCAAAACTCCAAACTAGGTATAAGCCAGATTTGACTTTTTTACTACACAAATCTATTGCATAACAATAAGATGTAGTCAAGACTCCAAACTAGATATAAGCCAGATTTGACCTTTTTACTACACATAAATAAATGCAGTGCCTTTGGCTTGTTCTCTCTACATATTCTCATCTTCTTTTGTAATCTAGAAATTTACCATTGGTTCCAGACAAGTTAGACTGCAGGAAAGCTGTAGAAGTGAACAAATCTGAGAAGAAAGTTTGCGTAGCAGTCCTAAATCAACAAACTGTTTACTTTAAACTCTGTGTTACCTTGGACAAGATTTGCTGTACCTCCTTGGATAGGGAACTCATAGAACTAGTTCTAGATAACTGAAAACACAACATCCCATAATGCAATAGAGTTGTCTGAAATCCCATAATGCAAAAGTGTCATCTGTTTCTCACACTGCAATACTAATTCAGTTTTACCTGTGTTCTAGCACAATGCAAGTCTTCAATTTAATTATAATAATACAAAACAAAGTTGTTTCGTACCTTGAAAATGCACTATCCCATAATGCAATGTACATTCCAAAACTGCACAATCCAATAATGCAATGTACATTCCAAAAATAAGTACCAAGATGTTTACATGCACATAAAATACCATATCACCATGACACCTAAAATACAATGTTAGCTCGCTATCAAACATTCACAATCCCATGATGCATTATGGGAAAAGTTTAATATAATCAATCTCAATACCTTGGCACCCAACAATAATTGTTTAAAAGTAACATGAAACTGGACACATTTAGTCTCTACGACTATTAACCTCTTCAAGTATTTATTAAGAAGCACTTCTGTTTGAGTTTTAAAAAGAATTTTTTAAAGCAAAATGCATTGATTGGTCGATTTCATCATTGAAGACTTAGATTTGATTTCTTTTTTAGCCTAAATTTTCATTGAATGTTTTAAATAAAAAAGTTTATTGACACATCATTGTAAGAAAACAAAAGATTGGACATTAAAAAGAAATTATTCTGATACATGAAACCAAAATATCTTTAAATGTTAACCAGGCTAATTTCAAGTTATTTTTATATAAATACAACAAGCAGCTGTAACAAGTATATAAATCATGCAGGCAATTGGCATCTTGGTTCTCCACGGGACTGATTGAGATTTGATTTTTGTCATTGCTCTGCAGTAAGTACAGAATCATTCTAGATGTATAATTATAATGTGTGATTTAAGGATAAAAGATTTTCTGTGTGCAACACCCCCAATGTGAAACACTCGTACCCTGAGACACCTAAAACATGTTTAACGCGAGTGCGTCTGATTGTGCCACACAAGTGTAGTGCGACACATACCCAAGTCACTGACACTGCCCATGGTTGACCACGACTGCTGGGACCAGGAGAGCTGGGTCCAGGCAGGGGACCAAGATTGCGATCTACAGTGTGATCTGCCGGACTGAAATTTTACACATTTTTTGTCTTCCTTTATTACATCTTGCAATGTACTGATACAAAAATGTGTCAATGAAATCACGACAATGGCTTCTCAAGACAGTACTCTAAGCACTGCCATACCGAAGCACCATGCTATAAACAAATATTATATGATACCCAAACCAGTCTTATAATACAGTCAACAAGCTAAAATGTCCTAGAACTATCCTCCAAGTGCTGAGCACCAGGCAAGAAAAGATTCTTGTACCAGGTGTATTCCAGGTAAAGGTCAAACTTACAACCCATGAAATGGTATACTACACAATAACAGATTCACCAGGTCTTTCCGAGGGGACATATATATAAATAAATTTTAAGTAGTAACTGTGATATTAGATTATTGATCAACACCAGCATACCGAGATATATGGTGGCTATACAAATAGAAATGTTCCAGGATGTATTTGTAGTCAACACTGCCACAATTTAACAGTTTAAATGTAATTCGAGAAAATAACACAGTCAGAAAATAAGGCGATGTCTTGATCAATTTCACGGAGTAAATTACAGGAAAAAAGCTGAAGTTCATAAATTAAGAAATTAGTCAATTATGAATATCAAGCATGAGTGATCAACTGACCCCAAAGCGAAAGCAAATGTTGTTCACAATCTCTCTGCCCCTTGGCCACATGGAGTTGTTTGTCCAAATTCATACAAAGTAATACACAATGAAGTGCTGACTTAGAGGACTCACACCACTATTATCTCCCTTGAGTACTCCGGACCTACAGATGAAGGAGGTAGAAATAAAAATTAAGTTCTCTTTTTCTTCTTTTTTCAGGGCTTTGTACTGCAATAGTTTGTTTTTTGGCTAGCATGAGTTCAATGGTCAGTATTTTAGAAATCACCACTGAAAATTTGATGCTGATACCAGCTTTCTGGACAATTCTGTGTCATTTCAGAATTGTTGGTTCGAACCACATCTAGGGTGAATAGTTGACATATTATTACTCTGGAAATTTATAGGTCTCACAAAAGCATTGAATTTAAAAAAAAACAAACCTGGTCAAGGTATGCTTTTTTCCCTTTATAATTGCATATATTGAACCAGTGAAGAATTTGAGCCCAGCCACATGCTGCAGAATTTGATTTTTAACTCTGTTTTGGATATAAATGTTACAATGGAGCTCTATGGGAAATGTAATAGTGGTGTGAGACGTAGAGACCATTCACTTGTTCTAAGGAAAATGGTGGCCCTGGAAACAGTACCTACCTCGGATTAAATTATCTCGCAGTTTGGCTGACACCCTGCATCAGATCAATGTATTTATTTAAACTTATTTATTTTACTTCGATTGCAAAACAAGTTCTTACTACTTAGGCAAATCACGCTCAAAGTCTTTCTTGGTAGAACCAGTACTGAGCATATGTGGAAAAGTGTCTTGCTAAAGGGCACCACACATAGCCGTGGCAGAGGACCGAACCAACGACCCTCCGATCATGGGTTCGGTGCTCTATTACTGGACTATGTGCTCAATGGAGACTGAGTAAAATAAATGAAATTAAATACAAGAAAGCTCAATTATACAGAAGCTAGTTCCCTGCACCTTGTTATATTGTTTACTAATTACTTTGGTATCTATGTTGCACAATAGGCTGGAATGCAGCACCTACAGGCCATGTAAATCAACGCAAGTCTTACATCTGTATTTTAACTGGGTGGAAACATCAAGAGTAAATATCTTGACAAAAGTGATGGACGGACGGACAGACGGTGTGATGGACGAACAAGCACAGTGTAATGTATGGACAGATAGCACCTATATTTTGGGGTTGGAAGTTCCAATTTTTACTTACTTTGCATTGCGACATGTCAATAAATATATACTGAATAATTTATTTCTATACTTGCTAAAACACCCTAGTATCTTTTGCTGTTTAAGTTTGCTGATGTAAGTTGAGGCATTATAATTATAAGGTGAAATGTTAATGTATGCTATGAAGAATATAATTTCTGACAGATAATCTACATGTGAAAACAGTAATATGCTTATTAAACTGACATATAGAGTACTGAGTGTGGTTTCTGAGAGGCATCTGGTTCAGCTTGGGATCAAACACGCAACCTCTGGTGTGAGTGGCCAACACTTTATCCACTACACCACCGCTCCACTTAGACTAACACGATGAAGATCTTATTGAAGTCTTTGTGGTGGGGGGAACCAGAAAAAGCAGACACAATCAAACCAACTGATTGGCTCACCAAACCAAGAGGTTCAAATCAAACCAACTGATTTGCTCACCAAACCAAGATGGTCAAATCAAACTGACTGATTTGCTCACCAAACCAAGATGGTCAAATCAAACCAACTGATTGGCTCACCAAACCAAGACGGTCAAATCAAACCAACTGATTGGCTCACCAAACCAAGATGGTCAAATCAAACCAAGTGATTTGCTCACCAAACCAAGATGGTCAAATCAAACCAAGTGATTTGCTCACCAAACCAAGATGGTCAAATCAAACCAACTGATTTGCTCACCAAACCAAGATGGTCAAATCAAACCAACTGATTGGCTCACTACCAAGATGGTCAAATCAAACCAACTGATTGGCTCACCAAACCAAGAGGTTCAAATCAAACCAACTGATTTGCTCACCAAACCAAGATGGTCAAATCAAACTGACTGATTTGCTCACCAAACCAAGATGGTCAAATCAAACCAACTGATTGGCTCACCAAACCAAGATGGTCAAATCAAACCAACTGACTGGCTCACTACCAAGATGGTCAAATCAAACCAACTGATTGGCTAACCAAACCAAGATGGTCAAATCAAACAAACTGATTGGCTCACTACCAAGAAAGTAAAATCAAACAGAGATGTTACCTATCGTTAAATATCTGTTGATTTCACCAATTTGTTAAAATATTTTATAAAAATATCACTGTTTTCATAATGTGTGAGTTGTATATATACTTTACATGTATGTACATAAAAATTTACAAACTAGTGTACACTTTCCCCGGATATAATAGTAAACATGATTTTAGTGCCGTTCAAAATTTACCCCAAAATGTCCAGAAATTGACCTCACATCGACTGTAGTTTATACCACAATTTCTCTCTGAAATGTTAGCAATCACTCACATACAGTATACATATATACAGTATCATATACAAGTCCCACTGATCTCATATCTGTTGTACATGGAGAGTCTCCATTCTTGTTATATAACCTACAATGTGTCAATACTAGAACTGCATGGTAAAACCAGCATACAGGTATACCAGGTTTCTAGTTGCACCAGTACATACTGCAGTCCTATAAGCGGGTACCATTTTTTCAATAATTTCCATAATCAAGTGTTTACAGAAATTACCAAAGTAAAAAGGTGTCATATTTTTGTCTCAGTTTACTTCATAAAGTAATATTTTGGCTTTTTAACGTCTTTATTTGTTTTAATTGTAATTCATTATCAGATCAGTTTTGCTTGGTATTTGTGTTACTATTAAAGAATAGATCATCACGTGTTACCATCAACTACATCAAGCGTAATCAAAATGGCTGATGAATGGGAAATTGTTCACAAGCGTGGAAAATCTGATTTTTGGAGACCATCTTGGCCTTGAGAAATGACACGGTGCATAATGTAGTACTCGCTTAAAACGCAGTATACCGCAGTACTTATTTTTCTACTGGAACCCATCTCTAGTTGTTAACCTTTCTGTTATAAAAAAATCATCATAAACAATAGTACAGAACTATAAGCATCCAGCTAAGCTACCTAAATGTACCAAAGCTACAAAAAGTATAAACCCAACAAAATGTGTGACGTAAATAAGACCTGTCATGCAAAAAGCGAACATCTACGTCAAGCTGGCCTCGATTCAATGTCAGCCAAATATGCTTTTTCATCAGAATCACGCAGATTTCTGTTAATTTTCAAATGGTTCAGCACAGCTAAGTTAAACAAATATTTGGATAATAAATCCATGACCCAGGCCCAAATTGTTTGCATATACGTGTATAATATAAAACCATTGTTATAAGCTGGGAAAAGTTATTTGTGATTGAGACAATGTAAATGGCGCTCTAGCAGAACAAATACTGCATTCATAAATGGCTGTACACCAAAACTGCGGGCTTGAGGTAGCCGCTAACAAAATTTTGGGATGTGGAGGAATGATTCTTTACAACCATGGTGATTATAAATAACATTCTAATCTTATATACTCCACCTACATTATCATTCAAGGGAGGTAAGTGAAGGCCTCCTGTGGCTGGTGGTGGGATATTAGAGTGATCTGCCCCCAAGCTGTTTTTCTCCTCTGGTATAGTTTCCTGTCTCTGGGACTGGGAGCTAGGCTCTGATGAGGACACATCTGAAATAAAGTAATGTCTCATGATTGATTTTATTTTTTATTTAAACTTATCTATTTTTCTTTGATTGTGAAACAAGTTATTACAACCTAAACAAATCAGCTTCTACCCAGTATTCCTGGGTAGACCCAGTAGTAAACATATGCAGATAAAATGTCTCGTTTAACCCTTTACTCCATAGATACACGTTTTCCCGCACCAATCAAAGAATGTCATTGAAAACAGTGCAGGAAGTGTTCAGATTGCTCGTAACGAGCAATCTGAACTCTTCCTGCACTGTTTTCCACTTTGTCAGTTAATATAAACATAATTCACCCATTGCCAATACGTGGTGAATTAATGCTTTCAATATTAAAGGTGTCCGAAGACGTCTTTATGAAGTAAAGGGTTAAAAGCACTGCATAGTCGTGGCAGAGGATCAAACCCATAACCCACCAACCCTGAGTTCTGTGCTCTATCACCAGATCGTGCACTCCAATGGCTTATGATTGGATGATGACTTCTACATTTTTGACACACTTCACATATTGTTTACCTCGATTCATTTGGTTTAATTCCTAATGAATATAATTATCAGCCTAATGAACCATCAACCATTCATTTAAGTATAACCGGGTTATACTGATTTGTTTTAGCTCAATTGTGAAGAAAGCTCCGAGATTATAAGAGTCAGACTTTATTATACAAATTGAATGAAGTGTCGCTAAAACAACACATGACAAAAATTAAGTTTATATGCGACAGACAGAGCAGAGCATTGTTTGTCAGCATAATTCATCGTGATTTTATATGATCAAGGTAATGGTACATTGTAAACTAATAAACTGGAACTTTACTCCTCAAACTTAACACAAAACTCAAGTCTCTGGCTTAAAATCATTATTGCTAGAATCTGTAACTGGAAAAAACTTCTTATTTCAGTTGATTATAATAAACTAAACTTATTTTGCAAGCAGATGTATTCATTTTCTTCTTATTTAGTTTTCAATTTGAACGAAAACATTAGAGATTCTTAATCTGAGTTTTAGAGCGAAGCTGGGTGGAACCATTAAGCAGGTTTTATCTCCCAAGTAGCAGTTTTGTCATTCCATGGTGCTGACACTCTTGTCACTTCTTTAACCCTTTGCTCCATAAACATTTTCTTGGACTCTTCCAAATTGAAAGCATTAATTCACCACGTATCAGCAATGGGTGAATTATGTTTATATTAACTGACAGAGTGGAAAACAGTGCAAGAAGTGTTAAGATTGCTCGTTACAATCAATCTGAACTCTTCCTGCACTGTTTTCAAAGGCCTTCTGTGATTGGTGCAGGAAAACGCGTATCTATGGAGCAAATGGTTAAAACTTAAACTTACTTGTTTTACATTGATTGCAAAACAAGTTCTTAGTCAAAACAGGCACAAAGTCTTCCTGGGTAGAACTGGTGCTATACTATGCATATGCAGATAAAGTGTCTCGCTCAAAGACACCACAGTTAGCCGTAGTTGAGGACTGAACCCATGACCCCACTGATCTTGGATCATATGCTGGGCAAATATTTTCATTTTTTATATGAATTATATTTATCATAATTTCTCTCTGTGTTGATACTGTTTATGTTGTTGCGATGGTTGTGTCTACACCCAGGCACACAATGACACTCAGTGACACCTACCTGTAGATCCTGTTGGGTTAAAGATGGCCGGTGCCGAGTGCGAGTTGGGTAGCGTGTTGAACAGAGTCGAGGGTACATTGGCACTAGAGGACGCAGGTTTGGGGTTCATCACATCCACATACTGATTACGGGCACCTGAAATATATGTAAAATATGAAAAACACATTCAAAAATATAACTTTCACCCCTAACATTCTCCCTGGGAGTGGTACCAAATCACATGAAGATGTTGTGTGTTGTCAAACAGTTCTGCTACATTAATTTCTTTAAAAAGTACATACATTTTTCATTCCTACGGCTTAACAAGTGACTATTGAGAAAGAACAGTTTTCATTTCATTTTGGTTCACAAGTATTAAAGAAAAGGGAATCATCTAAAATATTGGATTCAATTAATTTGTATACAAATGAAGACTGCATTCATATGAAATTTAGTAAATTTGGCCTGTTTGTTCCATAAAAGCTACAGCTAGTTACATAACATGGATTGACTTTAAACTGAGGAATGGCTGCTTTACTCCCAACAAACTACAGTAAGCCTATAGGCTACTAGCAAACCACAAAGCAACGCAGCCCAACTGAAAGCAATACAAATGTATTTTAATGATTTAGTTTTACTCATTTCATTTCAGTTCTATACAGTCTTATAATGTCACTTTTCCATTGTGACTGCATGGTTTGTAGTGAAGTGGTGTCTGTCGTGTAGTCACTATCTGGAGCAGTATGGTTTACACGTAGAGCATGGCCTTATCAAAGCATCTCATTTACTCTACACATTACTGAAGTACAAAAGTTACTGCTTAATAACACAATGTAATATACATGCATCAGAGCCTATGAAAACACAAAATTAGTTCAGTTTAGCTCAATTGTTAAGGAAAGAGTTTTGGTTAACCTTCCAGGATCCCAGGAAAGAGAGTGCCTAATTTCTGGTTAATCTTCCAGGATCCCAGGAAAGAGAGTGCCTGAGTTCTGGTTAACCTTCCAGGATCCCAGGAAAGAGAGTGCCTGAGTTCTGGTTAACCTTCCAGGATCCCAGGAAAGAGAGTGCCTAATTTCTGGTTTACCTTCCAGGATCCCAGGAAAGAGAGTGCCTGAGTTCTGGTTAACCTTCCAGGATCCCAGGAAAGAGAGTGCCCAAGTTCTGGTTAACCTTCCAGGATCCCAGGAAAGAGAGTGCCTGAGTTCTGGTTAACCTTCCAGGATCCCAGGAAAGAGAGTGCCTGAGTTCTGGTTAACCTTCCAGGATCCCAGGAAAGAGAGTGCCCAAGTTCTGGTTAACCTTCCAGGATCCCAGGAAAGAGAGTGCCCGAGTTCTGGTTAACCTTCTAGGATCCCAGGAAAGAGTGGTTACTTTAAATGATCAACAGATATGTCAGCCCTCGATGGCTTAGAAATGACGCTAAATATTTAAACAAACAATCAACCACATCAGCCCATGTGATAAAATTTCACTATCTGATATATAGTCAATTAATATTTTTGGTCTGCTGTACTTTACCAACCGTACATGTATAAAGGCAAGATCTACATAAATACTGGCTGCAAGGCCAAGTACTGGGGTGAAAATAAGCATGCATACCATACACCTTTATATGACAAATTTAGACTGGTACAGATAAATAATTATACTCATATACAACTTAAAATACAACTCTTCCCCTTTTGAAAAATGAATCAGTCTAAAATTAACTTGTTAATAAAACACCAATTTATTATAATTGCTTAACTTCAATGAATGCATCAATTACGAATATAAATAACTGATATACATGAACATGCATGTTCTGATTACAAATTGAAAACAGTTTTACACCATATAATACAAGCCTCAAGAAAACCTGCATTTTATCCTAAGGTGATAAACTTCCTTTGTACACAGGTCAGTTTCATATTTTATCCATTCAAATGTATATCAATTGAGTCAAGCCTGGGGTAAACATGTGACCTCTTCTGCGAAAGGTCAAAACTACCAATGCTCCACTACACCTCCCTTAATTCAATATGGCTTCTGTGTCACTCTTCACCATGTTTTGACTGGTTACTTGTCTATTCCATTATAAACTTTAACCACACAATATGCAATTGTAACTGAGCCAGTCTATAAATCCTGATCACTTGAAAGCTGTACTTGGACTAAAGCTGCTACGTAAATAATGTTGGTGAAACCATAACTTATACATTAACACTATTTCATGAACACCACACTTAATTTTTTTTCATAAAAGGAAAATGTAAAATTCACCACCTCGGTTATTTATTTTAATAGGGTTTATCGCCATTTTCCACACATTTCAGGTTATATATGACATATCCAGTTTTATTGGTGGAGGAAGACCTCAGAATGCATCTGAGTAGAATCACCGTCCTTCTGCAAGTAACAGGCAAACTTTCTCACATAAAGTTTTTGGAATGAGTGCGGCTGAAATCTACGACCTCAGCGATGAGAGGTAAGTGATCTTGAGACGGCAACAAAGGACCTAACTAAGTTATTCAAAACTAGATTTATCAAACTACACATGGCAACCTCATTCATTAAGGACAAATCCTCACTTAGAAGATACAAAATTGTATTAGTTTATAGTCAGCATGAGATATACAACACTATAAACATTAGCTATGTATAGCTATTGACCGACATAATGTGTATAAATGCAAAACACAAGTTCACAGAGGATTTTCCAGTATATTATATCTGACTCGACAATGAGATTTAAAATACAATAGATTACTGTATTCTGTTATTTTTAAGTCATTTTAAAAATGAACAAAATTTATTCCCTTCTTTCTTTTACATCATTTTATTGTTTTCAAGTTTGTTTGTTTTTTAAAAAATCATGATCTTGTAACAGAGTATTTTTCTTATGATTAATCTGTAAATGCATCTAGGTGATCATGATTATAGAATGGCTCTGTATACTACAGGGGCTTTAAATAGTGGAGTTTACTGGTAGGTCCAGGAGATTTTTGAAAGGTCCACAAGAATTTTAGAAAGGTTTGAAATTTACTGATATAATTTGCATTGTGTATTTCATTTTTGATAGGTTCCATAAGCCTAAGCGCATTTGGAATGAAATTAACAAAGCTAGTACTACCATTACTTTGTTTCTCAACAGTAACTGCACATCAACTCAAAACCTGAGAATAGTCAACCAGCTCTGTGACCACAGCATAAGCTACATTGAGTATGAATTATTTCTTTTTTCTTTTTGGACACTGCTCAACTAGGTCAATAGTTTCATCAATGGAGATTCAGAAATGGGTCTACTGGTTAAACCAGCTGGAGGTTCATCAGTGGAGATTCAGAAAGAGTCTACTGCTTAAACCAGTTGGAGGTTTATCAGTGGAGATTCAGAAATGGGTCTACTGCTTAAACCAGCTGGAGGTTCCAGAAATGGGTCTACTGCTTAAAGCAGCTGGAGGTTCATCAGTGGAGATTCAGAAATGGGTCTACTGCTTAAAGCAGCTTGATGTTCATCAGTGGAGATTCAGAAATGGGTCTACTGCTTATACCAGCTGGAGGTTCATCAGTGGAGATTCAGAAATGGGTCTACTGCTTAAACTGGCTGGAAGTTCCAGAAATGGGTCTGCTGCTTAAACCAGCTGGATGTTCATCAGTGGAGATTCAGAAATGGGTCTACTGCTTATACCAGCTGGAGGTTCATCAGTGGAGATTCAGAAATGGGTCTACTGCTTAAACCAGCTGGAGGTTCATCAGTGGAGATTCAGAAATGGGTCTACTGCTTAAACCAGCTGGAGGTTCATCAGTGGAGATTCAGAAATGGGTCTACTGCTTAAACCAGCTGGAGGTTCATCAGTGGAGATTCAGAAATGGGTCTACTACTTATACCAGCTGGAGATTCGATAATTTTCTTTTTAATTTTGAAACAATGGACCTAGCTCAGGTAAACTTACAAGGGTACAGCAGCTACAAGCATAGGTTCGGAACCACACACTTTATTGTTCAACCCTGTAATTTATTCCCATTGATGCCAGAACAAATCATAAACAAGTCAAAATGTAGACTGTAAGACTACAAGATCAGTACAAATTAAATCAGAGAAAATATTTTTGAAAGTGAAACCAGTATGTTTCCCATGAAGAATATAGGTATATATGTAATGGGTAGATACGTTCTTGCATACCAGAGAAGGATATTTCTATTTTTACTACAGTTAGATATTTCTATCTAACCCTAGAGCCGAGATAAAATTTTAGTACTATGATGTTTGAACCATTGACTATGTGGCGTTAATATATATGACGTAAATATATATTACATACATCTTAACAGCTATTGTGGTGAAAGATAAATGACAAATTAAATCAAAACAATTATGTGTTTGGTATGCAAGAAAAAGAATCATTCATGATATTTTAGTTTGGATAGAAAATTACGTCCCTGGAGAAAAATGTTTTTGTGGTATCTCGGCAAAGCCTTGTTTCCGCCAAAACAATTATCTCCAGGGACGTAATTTTCTATCTGACCCTCAATTCCATGATATTCCAATATTCCAACACCAGGTAGCTCCAATTCTGAAGTAATCAATCATACAAACCCGCAAAGTCTGCAAGTAAAATAAATCATATTATCATTCATTGTACTGTACTGTGCCCAGTGTCATTTTCATTCCACTTTCTAACACAGATCATGACATCTTTGTGAATGTTTTACTAAATAGATGAATGAGTGTTGTTGTTGTTGTATGGTGTTTGCGTCGCTTTCAACAATTTTTCAGTCATATCGCGACGGTGTCTGCTTGAGACAGTATTCTAAGCGCAGTCACGCTGGAGTATCATGCCGCAGACACATGGTACGATACCCCACCCAGTCACATTATACTGACACCAGGCCGACCAGACCTAGAACTCTCCTCTAAATGCTGAGCGTCAAGCGGGGAAGCTTCTAGTACCATTTTTAATGTCTTTGGTATGACCCGGCCGGGGATTGAACCCACGACCTTCCGCATGCGAGGCGGACGCTCTACCATTAGAACAGGCCGCGGTCATAGATGAATGAATTACAATTTAAAACTGCTGAAGAGATATAGATAAATCAATTATCTTGATATATAAATCTAGTTTATTCAACTGTTGTTTTCCATTTCTGTTAACTATTTTAAACGCCTTTAAAATCGTAAGGTTTTTATCCCCATCTGCTACTTTTTTTATTTGGTTCTTATAATATCGACCACAATTAATTTGTTAATTTGTGTAATAAAGTGATGAAATTGTTGAAATAAAATTGAAAGTTTTGTCTTGGTTTATATTTTTATTTTTTTTTTGAATGGGGTTTAACGCCATTTTCAACACATTTCAGGTTATATATGGCATATCCAGTTTTACTGGTGGAGGAAGACCTCAGACTGAGTCAGACTGAGTAGAACCACCGTCCTTCCGCAATCTTGGTTTATAATTTATGTCATATATAGATTTGATACAATACCCATACATGTACTTATCAAGTTATCAGTCATGGGTAACTTTCTCAAATAATGAGGGATTTATTTCTCTGTAACAGAAAACAACATCTGAATAAGTTATTTAAATTATTTCAAATACCACAATTACAGGACTTAACCACTTTTCACAAATTATTCCAGTATGTGTTCTATAAAGACATCTGTACAGATGCTGATACTGGTGACAAGGTAGGCTCAGGTGCAGATCCAGGAGGTAGATAAATGCCAAGTAGGTAAAAATATTTTGTAAAAGTGAATTCTTTATTAAAGACATCTAGGTAATCCATCATAAGGAATGTAATACAGTCACTCACCTGTGCCTCTCCTACGTGAGAATCTATTTGCCCCCATGGTAGGTGGAGGAGGTTCTGATGCGCCCGAGTTGAAAGTTGGCACAGACTGGGCGGGTGTTGGTGCCAGACTTGACGAACCTGAATGTAAATAAACAATCATGTAAATGAAACACAACAGCTGTGAATGAAACACAACTGCTGTAAAAGAAACCCAACTGATGTAAAGGAAAAACAACTGATGTAAAGGAACCACAAGTGATGTAAAGGAAACACAAGTGATGTAAAGGAAACACAACTGATGTAAAGACAACTGATGTAAAGGAAACACAACTGATGTGAAGTAAACACAACTGATGTAAAGGAAACCACTGATGTAAAGGAAACACAACTGATGTTAAGGAAAAACGACTAATGTAAAGGAAACACAACTGATGTAAATGAAACACAACTGATGTAAAGTAAACACAACTGATGTATATGAAATTGAAGAACTCTTCACAATCTCAATGTTCATACTGTCTAGACTGTATTTCCATCTATCAAACTTGGGTTCCTCTGAACATGTATTCATTGAGAAACTGACTTTGTCCTAAAACAACAACAACAACAACAACAACAGTGTCTCTGTAGGAAATATGCGGTTGATGAATGGTGTTTAGCATCTTTTTCAATCATTTTTCCATCATATTGAGATGGTGAACACTGGAATCAGTATCCTGAATACTGCAACACTGGAGTATCATGCCACAGACACATGGTATGATACCCATCAAGTCACATTATACTGACACTGGGTCGATCAGACCTAGAACTATATCCTCTCAATGCTGAGCCCCAAACAAGTAAGCTTCTAGTACCATTTTTACAAGTATTTGGTATGTCAAAGCTGGGGATTTGATTCACAACCTTCTTGTGCATGCAAGGTTGACACACCTCAACTGACCACCACTGCAGTTGAACATGAATGGTAATATGAAAACTTAACAGTAGTTCTTCTCACACCCATCTCTGAATTCTCAGCGTTAAATTACAGAATCAAACAAAGTTTTAAAGGGAATTTATTAGGATTTTTCAAACTTTTAAAATTGACTAAATTTTCCAATAAACCATGCCTATATATACTCACTGACCTTGTTTTGCCAAAAAGGATATCTATTTAAACATGCTAAAATTCGGAAATATTGAAAAGTGATTTTCTAACTTGGGCTGAGTGCCTAGGTTAAACTTAAATAGATTTCCCACTTAAATGTGCAACATATTTTGTGACATATTAAATGAATCATGGACTTTGTTTTGAAATCAGTTTGATCCATTATACAGGTTTACACATAGTTAAAGTTGTTTCATCTTAGAAAAAGTGTCCGACTGACGTCAAGCAGTATTTAAGTGCTGTCTATTTTTAGAATGGAGTTTACCATTCCAGTTTAAATATCAATTTTGACATACCAAACCATTCAGATTTTTTAATAATAATGAGAGGCTTTTTTTTTAGCCATTTAAGTAATTGTTTGACTTTTTAAGACATTTATAGCATTTTTTCCCCTGATACGCTCCCTTTAAAACGGGATTTTCATTGATATACAAACCAATGAAAAAAATAGGAAAAATTATTTGAAATTGATTTTTTTCAATATTATTTTATTAAATGTTTATTTATAAAACTACCAGGCAAAACAGAAACTTTTATCCAATGTGAATGTAAACAACTACAAATTAGAACACCAGCGAATGTGAACTATAGCCAACAGGAACCTTAGACTGTGTGCATTTTCTCACCTGAGAGATCTGCATCCTTTGGCGGGGGTGCTGCTGGCGTTTCATCCTCCTGTCCCCCATCTTTATCTACCCATCTTTTCTTCTCTGGGTCCCAGACAATCTACAATGTAATAGATGGCACAAAGAGTTAGTCTCCAGTTAACGTTGTCAACATGAATGCAAGAACAATCAACCTGAATATATATATATAGACGTTCATCCTGACAGAGCCTATACTCATCTTGACAGGGCCTATATTCATCTTGACAGATCTTACAAAAATCTTGACAGGACCTTCATTCATCTTGCCAAGGAAACATTCATCTTGACAGGGCCTACATTCATCTTGACAGGCCTATATTCATCTTAACAGGGCCTATATTCATCTTGACAGGGCCTATATCCATCTTGACAGGGCATACACTCATCTTGACAGGGCCTATATTCATCTTGATAGATCTTACAATAATCTTGACAGGACCTACATTCATCTTGACATGGTCTACATTCATATTGACAGGGCCTATATTCATCTTGACAGGGCCTACATTTATCTTGACAGGGCTTACATTCATCTTGACAGGGCCTATATTCATCTTGACATAGCCAACAGGACTTACATTCATGAAGACTGGATGTACCTTAATGTTGAGCTTACCATCTTATCAACTGGGTCTACATTCATTGATATTCATGACTTTTCTCCATAAATCATTTCAAAAATTGTCTTCGTCAAACCACAAAGTTTATCTTAGTTTTGAATATGTCAATGGGCATCCTTGTATGAACACTCCAACCTACAACCTCAGGAGTGAGAGTTAAGTGATCTTGAGATGGTGCAATATACCACTCAGCCTCAGTGAACCCTTCAATAAAGTTTAGTGTTTTCACCAAATAATGTGTGATACAACTTACCGAAGGTTCCTTGTCATCGGGCAGCTTCATCTCGTTCTTCCGTGAAAAGAGACCGCCAATTTTGGCAAACAGACCTCCACCACTACCCTTTGGTTTGGACTGAGACTGAAACAACAATGCTAACTTGTTACAAACATATTGTTGTACAATAACAGCAGCGTCTGTACATCCAATCATGAATTAATTAAATGAAAGAAGAAAATGTGGTTTTATATGAAGTACCAACACAAAAATATCAGATGATGTCCTACAGGAATCCATCATGAGTATCCATGTGGGATAGAAATATCTCACCCTCTGGGTCAAAATTACATACATGGATAACTCATGATGGATTTTTGCCTCTCATTCATCTCAGTCAAATGACAGCCATCGATAACGGATGTCTTCACAAAAATATTCTACTTTTTAAATGCATGTTTAACATAAAAATATCCACATATATATGGAAAAATGACATTTAAAAGTACAAAGCATGTACCAGAAATTACACCTGTTATAAATTATATGCAGATGTCATTATTCTGATGTAACCCCTATCTCTTTTTCCGACAACAAAATCAAGTTTTAAATATTTTCGTAAACGTGAAAATGAAAATAATTATATGATTACGATTTGTGGATAAGGAAGATTATGAAAAGTCCTAGATTTTCGTCAGGTCATGTGAGAAAGCTGTCATGTGACATGGAAGACAAGATTTTTTCCTCCATGAGCAGAAATGGGAGAACTGAGTGATCTCAGTCACTGGCAACGTGTCATAGAGACGTGCGGTAGTTTTGGTCACTGGCAGTGTGTCATACAGAGGCGTGCAGTAGTTTTGGTCACTGGCAGTGTGTCATACAGACGTACGGTAATTTTGGTCACTGGCAGTGTTTCATACAGAGACGTGCGGTAGTTTTAGTCTACTCACCAGACTGTCCTTGTTATCGGACTTCTGTTTTGGTTTACTCCCATGACTGGCACCACTAGCACCCTCATTACTGCTTCCTGACACTGTACGCTTTCGTAGCCGCGGGGCTACAATCCTTTGCTGCGATGGCTGGAGATCAAATATGCTGGGTTGTTGGTGAGCACCGCCAGCATCTATTTCATCATCATCTTCTTCACCCCCTTCCTGGGAGAAACTTGACGTTGACGCCAAACTACTACGCTTGGCGGATTGCTGTGATTCTGCAGATACCTGACTCTCACCAAGGTTCACATCTGGCGGGAAACCAGACTGTTGTTGATGGTGACCATGTGACCATGCTTCAGTCATCTGATTGGTTCCTGTAATCAACCAGTAGTGCAACTAGACATGAACAATTCAACAAAAGCATGATGCAAATAAATAGCAACATGTTCAGCTATGGTTTATGTAGCTACACTTCACAACTAACCTGACAAGTTGATAATCAAATGAGCAATTTATATTGGTTACTATGCCGCCACTTTCCTTAGACAAACAAACTATGTCTAAGTAAACACTACAGTCTGTTCTTGTTTACTTGAGACCAGAAACTGTTGTAAACATAGCATTGACCGATACAAATAAGACAGATATTCAATTATGAATAAGTTGCATAACAAACTGTAGTTACTCGTTTTACCTATACCTATTTCGTGCAATGATGAACTTGCCCAATTATCAACTAACTTTGAATAGATTATACATTGTATTTACTTGGACAAACAATGCAACATGGCCAGTGGGCAGAGCGATAGTCATTCTCACGTCAGCTCCATTGCTTTTGTTCTTAGTTTGATTAACTAACTGATTGAATGAATGAATGAATGAATTAATTAATTAATTAATTAATTGGGTTTTATGGCATACCAACACATTATAGGTTATCAGATGCCAACAGGAACAAAGATTCCAGATTCAATCTACATGTACATAAACAACAAATTAACATCAAGATTAAAACAATACACCAACAAATGAATATGCAGAATATACCTAGAACTTTATTTACCTGCGGAACTGCAGACTTTCAGCAAATTCTAGCATATTACTCAAATAGTCGCTTCCAACAACATGCATGAGCCACAGTAAAGGGGTTGGTAATTTAACCACAATAGTGAACATGACAAAAAATGATAAAATGAACATGACAACCATTCGGAGGATTCCTACCCCTCTGCAGAGATCAACAGTGATTCTATTCCTAGCTTCTTATTCTTGAAATTGTTCTAATCTTCAGTTTATAATACATAAAACAATTATAGAACTGTTCTAAGATTCTGTCAAAAATGCATAAAATAATTATGGAACTGTTTAAGATTCTGTCAAGAATGCATAAAATAATTATGGAACTGTTCTAAGATTCTGTCAAGAATGCATAAAATAATTATGGAACTGTTCTAAGATTCTGTCAAGAATGCATAAAATAATTATGGAACTGTTCTAAGATTCTGTCAAGAATGCATAAAATAATTATGGAACTGTTCTAAGATTCTGTCAAGAATGCATAAAATAATTATGGTAACATTCCTCCATAATTAGTTTCAGTAAGTTACTCAAATATAAAACTCACCAAATTGTTGATTATGAGTTGCCTGCTGTTCACCTTGGTAATTCATAGTGCTCTGATTGGTCAAATGTGTCTGTTGCTGTTGCTGATTGGCTGGATCATATGCATGCATTTGATTGGCTGTATCATGATTGGTTGGCTGTGTTTGCTGTTCTGGCCATTGGAGATGCCCTGCTTGTTGCATGTAACTATCCACCCCTTGTTGATATGCAGACTGGTTCTCAGCTGTGGCCACGTGTTCACCTGTATACTGGGTCTGGTTCCCGTCGCCAGTTTTATACTGCCCTTGTAACTCCTCTGGACCCTGAGAGTACTGATTGATGGCAGCCTGCTGGAATTATTATGAATAAAAAATCAATGTTTGTGTATGTTGTTTTATTATTTACTTTAAATATTATGTTCCTGTTAGTTTGGCAAATTAACTAGGTATGTTTACAAACTTTACACGAAAGAAGACTAGACTTGCCCACCTATCTACATGTAGGTTACTTGACACTCTCCCACTTCCACAAGTCTCCATAATGATATTTCTTGCATACTGGATAAGGATATCGTCATTTTGCATTTTGACCAGAAATAGATATTTCTATCTCACCCTAGCCCCCCCCCCCCCCCCCCCCCCCGGAGATAAAATTCTCACACTGTGACGTTAAAACCATCCAGATGACGTAACGTAAAAAAAAATATAAGACGTGAATCATATAATTAAACGTCATAAAGGTGACCGCGTTGTCAAATCTATAATGATGAATTAAGTTAAAATAATTATTCAGTATGTTTAGTATGCAAGAAAACAAATCATTCATGGCTTTTTCGGTTAGAAAATTCCGTCCCGAAGGATAACTGTTTTGGCGGGGATGAGGTTCTGCCGAGTTCTGCGAAAACAGTTATCCCAAGGGACCGAAGTTATTCCAAGGTTATCCGAACCTCAAACCCATGAAAGATTCTTATATTTCCACCTACATGACAGGCACATAGAAAATCGTGTAAAACACCATTCAGATCACTTGACATACTATACCTATATAGCATTACATTTTTCAACCTACCTGATAGGTAGCCTGGCCATCAGTGTTTCTATGATGTTGAAACACAGACTGTTCCTGTATACTGTACATAACACCAGAGTTAGGCATGTAACTGTCCTGTAATAGAAAATAACACCAGAGATAGTAAAAAGTAAGCATAATATATCTGGAAATTGTTGTCTGGTATGCAAGAATATAATCAAAGGCCTGAACAGTTCGCTCGTTCACAGTTTTGCCCTCATGTCGTCTTTCTATAATTTCTTGTCACAATATGATATACGGATTTACCAATGAGCTCATGACATGAATACAAATCAAAAGACAGTTGGAAAAAAAAATTATTATAATAATGAAATTTTTTTTTAATTCAAATAGATGATGATCTATGGATAATTTTTAGTTGGTGATGACATAACTGTATAAAGTTTTTTATTGTATGCCTCTTTGATATCATAAACCAACACATTGATGATCCATCAAAAGCATTATCATAGTTGCTATGTTAATTGCAACAGAAGTCTTCCATATAACGTAGTTACGACCATAAAATCATATAAAACAAAATATTTGAAAGACAGATGAAATACACTTTATAACAAACCAAACAACCTGTGGTTGATAGATAGAAAGAAATTAACAAACATCATAGTATAACATGGGTTGTCTCACTTATTCTTTTGAGACGACCCCCATATATAAGTCACGCGCACCGCTAAATACGGTACCAGCAAGTGTTTCAAAAGCCTGTTAAAAGTGATTTTTCGTTTCGATTTTTGGTACATGTCAAAACAGTTGCACTTCAATCTAAATGTAAACGTTACTGGATATAACGCTCAGCTGTTTTGAAGTAATCGGGTATTTTGTAGGTCGCACTGAATTGTATTTCAGTGAAATAGAATCCTGTTATACCCAGATGGTCGGTAGGAACTATAAAATCTACAAATGTACCCAAAATTCCTTGCATAACAAACACAGTGAACTATGACAATGTTACAATATGACACTATGACAATGTTAAAATATGACAATGTTACATTATATCAATGTTACATTATACAATATGACAATGTTACACTATGACAATGTTACATTATGACAACATTTCACTATAACAATGTTACACTATGACAATGTAACAATAGGATAATGTTACAATTTGATAATGTTACCTGTGTATATGAGCCGCCGTTATCGTTACCGTTTCCCTGCATGTACATGCCCACCTCCCCACTCTCACTACTGGCTGTGGTCCCCGCCATATAAGCCGGTGTAGCAGTACCAGACACAGGTTGTATTGCACCTTCCTATATAGCAATCATACTACAATGTTAGCAGTCAATCAAAGTAAATAAATAAACATTGCGGGTCATGTGGTCTAGTAGCAGTAATCAGTGACTTTGGGAGTTTGATCTCCAGCGTTATATGGCGTGTCATCAAACAAAGGTGATATTGTTATTGGGACTACAAATTAGAATCAGATTCATTTTCTTTCGGGAAACTACTTTCACAGATTTGATTGCATAAGTAGTCAAGATAATATCCTGACATTATGAAATAATCATGGAATTCACGTAACACTCTTGGATGGTCATTAAATGATCATGGACAGTCATTTAATGATCATGGATGGTCGTTATATGATCTTTGATGGTCGTTATATGATCTTTGATGGTCGTTATATGATCTTTGATGGTCGTTATATGATCATGGACGGTCATTAACCAATCATTGATTATCATAAAACATAGTACCAGCAGATCATTAAGAAATAACCACGGAGTATCAAGATATACCGTATTTACCCTATGTATTGGGACAGCAACAAATAATTAATTTTTTTGCTGTCCCAATACTTATTATTTAAAAAATAATTATTTTTTTTACTGTCCCAATACATAGGGTGAATACGGTAATTTCGGTATTTCTATGTTCCGTATAGATAGCGGTAAGCGTACTGTTAATGTAGCATTCAATAAAATATCACAGATATAACTACAAACAGTTACATAGCAATTAGGTATGTACACTAATTACATAAATAAATAATTCAATTACCAAACCTACGTTCGTGTTTTCATTTGTTTTCTTTAATCCATTGTTTTTTAATCCAATTGACACAAACCATAATCGTTTGTTTTCAGTTTGTATAAATACAAAACACCCTTATCCGTAAATTGTATTGTAATTTCCTTTTATACTTTGCAAAACTTCAGTCTCGATGTAGCGTGCCCACGTGCTTTGAAGTACGCCGACCAAAACTCTTTTGATGTAGGCCGATACATGTGCGTCAGTTTGACACAGTTTGAGAATTAAATAAAGGGGCACTATAGTTAAGATTATAACAAAGATTTTTTATATTGAAATAGAAAATAATTAAAGGTAATTGTTTGTTTGAAACTGGGTGTGGGTAATCATTCTTTTATGGACTATAAAGAATGTACTCATGGATCATTACGATATAGTTGATCATCAATAATTAAGCATGGATCATTAAGATATAGTTGATCATCAATAATTAAGCATGGATTATTACGATATATTTTATCATCAATAATTAAGCATGGATTATTAATGATATATTTGATCATCAATAATTAAGCATGGATTATTAATGATATATTTGATCATCAATAATTAAGCATGGATTATTAATGATATATTTGATCATCAATAATTAAGCATGGATTATCATGATATATTTGATCATCAATAATTAAGCATGGATTATTATGATATATTTGATCATCAATAATTAAGCATGGATTATTAATGATATATTTGATCATCAATAATTAAGCATGGATTATCATGATATATTTGATCATCAATAATTAAGCATGGATTATTATGATATATTTGATCATCAATAATTAAGCATGGATTATTAATGATATATTTGATCATCAATAATTAAGCATGGATTATCATGATATATTTGATCATCAATAATTAAGCATGGATTATTATGATATATTTGATCATCAATAATTAAGCATGGATTATTAAGAAATACAAGAAACCATAAACTGGAGATGAGATGATTCAACATGAAGACAAACAACAGGTGGGTGGGGTATAAAACATACCTCAAATTGCACAAGTGTCGTATGTAGACTACGCAACCAGTCGGGGTCGACATTGTCATCATTCTCCTCGAGGTTTGATGGATCTGCAAACTTCAACTGACTTGACAACTGCAATAATGTTAGAACACATAAACTCATCGTAGTCCCCACTGCTTGAATAACAACAGATGTTACATCAGAACAATCAAAATAACTGAAATGAAGCAAAACCACTACTGGACCTGGTATAATTATATACATGCCAAATAAATCTTTCACAAACTACACTCTAGTGTCAGTTAGTTAATATTATCTGACAATGCAAAATGATTTGTCCTCTACTGACTAAAATGGTAACTGACATGTTCTTATACTGACTCGCATGGCAACATAGTCTATATTGACTCAAATATTAATTGGTTTGTTCTATATTGACTCAAATATTAATCCCACTGCTTCAATAACAACAGATGTTACATCAGAACAATCAAAATAACTGAAATGAAGCTAAACCACTACTGGACCTGGTATAATAATGTACATGCCAACTAAATCTTTCACATACTACACTCTAGTATCAGTTAGTTAATATTATCTGACAATGCAAAATGATTTGTCCTCTACTGACTAAAATGGTAACTGACATGTTCTTACACTGATTCGCATAGCAACATGTTCTATACTGTCAGACTCAAATATTAATTGTTTTGTTCTATATTGACTCAAACATTAATTGTTTTGTTCTATATTGACTCAAATATTAATTGTTTTGTTCTATACTGACTCAAACATTAATTGTTTTGTTCTATATTGGCTCAACATTAATTGTTTTGTTCTATATGACTCAAACATTAATTGTTTTGTTCTATATTGACTCAAACATTAATTGTTTTGTTCTATATTGACTCAATTCTACATTGACTCAAACATTAAATGATATGTTGTACATTTACTCAAACATAAATGATGAGTTCTACATTGACTCAAACATTAAATGAGTTCTGCATTGACTCAAATATTAAATGATATGTTCTACATTGACTCAAACATTAAATGATGTGTTCTACATTGACCCAAATATTAATTGATATGTTCTACATTGACTCAAATACTAATCAATATGTTCTATATTGACTAAAATATTAATTGATATGTTCTATATCGACTCAAATAGTAGAGTTCCGCTGTAAAACCAACACACGACTGTTTTCATCTGCAATGGTACATACCGCGATATTTTTACAAAGTTCCATTTTTTTTCATAAATCTGTGACTGAGAGTTTACGGAAATTGCCAAAGTGAAAAGGTGTCATACTTTTGTGTCTGTTTACTGGAGAAAGTAATATTTCGGCTATTAAAAGCATTTAACTATCTTCATTAACTATCTGCAATGTTTTATTAGACCAGTTTTACTTGGTATTTATGTTACTATTGAAAATTAATCATCACAAGTGATACCATCCACTTACCAAGTGTAATCAAAATGGCACACGGACGGTAAATTGTTCACAACAAATGTGGCAAATCTGATATTTGGAGACATTTAGACCTTAAAAAATGCAGTATACCACAGTACCTTTTTTCTTGCAGCACCCACTTCTGTCAAATAGTAATTGATATGTTCTACACTGACTCAAATAGTAACTAATATATTAATCCAGTAACTGGAATGTTCACATCTTGACTTAAATGGACATTAGTGTATGTACCCATAATGACCCTAATGGTAGTTGGCATGTTGTTCCCCAATATGTCTCAAAGTATTTTTTTCTCTTCCCATATTGACAAACTTGGCAACTGACATATTAACATTCACATATATATGTCTAGCAAGTACCCACTATATGATCAAGAAAAGGAAATGTTACAATAACTTGGGATACTTACATCATACACAAGTTTGACTAGAATCTGTTGGTAGTAGGCAGGGTTGGTATTCAAATTTCTGGAGATCACTTCACAGTAATGTAGTGCCTGCAAGATAATGTTTGTCCTCATTCATATTACATATTGTAAAGGTATTCTGATTAAGTATAATCATGCAAATATATGTTCCTTTGTTGTTGTTCTTTTCAAATAAAATCTTAAAATCATATTTTCTCCTGTAATATAACAACAGGTTATAACAAGATTTATTTTAATGTCAACAGCTAGTCAGCCATCACTTTCTGGGAGCTATATGTCAGGTTTTGCTGCTAATTTTTAACTTCCCTCCATCAATTAATAATTTATAAGATTCATTTATGTTGATATAATATTAAACTGGTCAAGAATCATAACTTTAAACTTCACATACTGTTATACTTAGATCAAGTTTTACTAAAAAAGTTTTAATATTTTACATATATAATATATATATATATACATGAAGATTTCCCAATATTAAATAACTTACTTCCTGGGCGTAGCCGTAGTCTGCCAGTTTTGTTGCATACAGGTATTTGAAGTACTGAAACAAGAAAATAGAAGAATATGTATATGTACACTCAACTGTCTTAATCAGTTTTGTCACATACAGGTATTTGAAGTACTGAAACAAGAAAATAGAAGAATATACATGTATATATGTACACTTGACTGACTTAATATTTGAATTTATATGTATTACAGATAGGGCAATTCCAGAATTAAATGTATTCAGAGGTGGGGTTGGCAGGCTACTAAAGCCATCACATGTTTATAAGAAACTAATAGTCTGATTCTCAGTCTTTGTCTTATCTTTAGTATTAATTAATAACCAACTGAGATTAAACAATACAAATCATTCTTAACACTAATATGTCACTCAAAGGTGACATGTAGTTCAAACCCTAAGCTTGATCTTTACTTCAGTGACACAATTTGCGAAGTATGCAAATAACATGCTGTGTGACCCGTGTACATGGTTTCGTTCTCATTCATTATCACCCAATCTAAATGAAAGTGACATCAAAGTAGGAAAATGAGGCTTTTATAGAAAAACAACAAGTTATAGATTAAATTTAAAACATTTTCAGCATTTGCATACATTTTCAGCAATGTGTGAAAACCGGACATAAATTTGTTGTACCTGGAAGTTGACAAGATTCATCATGGTGTTGCCCAATGCCAGGGCGTATTCGTATATCTCCGTGCACTGTATTGCCTCATCAGTAGCAAAGAACTCCAGTGGCAGACCATGACTTGAACCAATCAGAACTATCTTGGACGACTTTTTGTTGTATGAACCAAAACTTGTCTGAGACATCAAGTAACAGAAATGGCTGGCATGCAGGAAACCTCGAGATGCTGAAAAAAATGAAAGACCAATCTATATAGAATGTTGATTTGGGCAAAAAGGAAACAATTTGGGGTTTTTTTAAAGAAAAAAATGTTAAAACAGAAATAAAGATGTTAAAACAGAAATAAAGATACTGGTATTAAGACAAATTGTAAACTCTGACAAAACTAGAAATGTGTTCATAGATTAGGGATGCCCCAGCTATATGGTATGTTAGTAAATTTTACCAAAAATTAAGTTGAAAAAGGGCCACTCCTTTACTCCAGTAAAATTTCACACATACATGTATAGAACTTGATCTTTATTTTATAACTATACATCTATACCACCAAATATTTATAATATATAAAGACCCTTTCATAATTTATTCATTAGAAACCAATTTGATGAACAGACGAACAGAGGGACAGACACATAGATGGACACATAAACAAACATCCCCCTTCAACACTGTTTGAATGGTGAGGCATAATTAAAGGAAACGCATCTCCTCCTAACTGGTAGACCTTATCTACTCCTAATTGTAAATAATCCCTTCATAATTGGACACTACTGGTTCTTTATTGGACATTATTCCCTCCGAATTGGATACTATCAGCTCTTAACTGGGCGTCATCCCTTCGTAATTGGGCATGACCTACTACTAATTGGGCACTACCTGCTCATAAAGCAACACTACCTAATTGGACACTACCCGTTTCCAATTGGACATTATTCCCTCCTAATTGGAAACTACCTGTTTCCAATTGGACATTATTTCTTCCTAATTGGACATTATTCCCTCCTTATTTGACACCACCCTTTTTCAATTGGACATTATTCCCTCCTAATTGGACACTACCTGTTTCCAATTGGACATTAATCACTCCTAACTGGATACTATCTGCTCCTAACTGGACTTATCTTAATGTTTGTACACTCACCTAGGGTATCTCCCAGTGTTGTTATACATTTACGGTCAAGGTCAGGTTTCTGGGTGTGGTTGGACAGAACCATGGCCAGGTGAGGCCTCCAATCTCCCCATTTCTCCTCTGTTACACACTGAAATATAAAACAATTTAGTAAATCCTACACCTCTTAATACAAACCATCATCAATCGATACTCTTTTCTCAATAATTAACATTATGTTCATTCTATAATAATTACTACTAGCACATCTAAAACAGTCAAAGTTCCTTTCTTAACATTGCTATATTTTGTTCACACTACAATATCTTCTTTCTTTTTTTAATTATTTAGACTGCAATTCTTCAATACAATGACCAAATTTTCAATATTTCAACTTTATTCTTTCACAACACTCCAAACAAATATATAATACGCTCAGAACTGTATCATGTGCAAATGATGTTTAAAAATTGTGGAACATTAATTTTTGGAGTATATGGTGAATCAAATGATTTGAAATAGTTTCTGGTATTCAAGAGTTAGTTCCCTTTGTCATACTGTGTACATTCAAGAGTTAGCTCCCTTTGTCAAACTGGGTACTCACAGTGACAGCAGCTGGTTGTCTGCCAGACATCAACTGATACAAAGTCTGCAACGGATCATTCATACGCATGGCTACGTTGGCAAATCTAGTAAATAAGAAGATAGAAAACCAATCAAAGATTACACACATTAAAGTTATAGTACCAACAGTAGAACGATTAAATGATTACTCCCCGAATATATACCATCAGTAGGTCCGATTAATAATTACTCCCTGAGTATCTTTCATCAGTAAAACTTAATATTTTAGCAGGACTACTGGTTGCTCTACTCCTGAAATATTTTCCCCAAGGGTAGTGTATCGGGAAACAATTCATAAAAAGTAATTATTAGCAGTAAAGTTATATTTTTTAACCTTGCTTTTACTTCACCAACATTTACTTAAATACTTAAACTTCCGAAATTTGTGTCCTTGCTACTCTCCGTTAAAGGCTCATTAAACTTCCAAAATGGTTGTTTTTAGTTATAATTTAAGTCAGTTATACTCTTCCAGATGATAGAATACATGTTTATTTGATCACTGAGAGACTTTGCAAACGAAAAAAATCAATATAAAACACATTATTAGTTCATAATTAAGCATACGCTTTGATTACAAACTTATGTTCGTCTCTTTCCGATAAAGGAGGCAGAAAACGGGGAATTAGGAAGCTTGTTCGGAAACGCGTCAGTCGGTAATATATGATCAATTAACTTCAGAGAAAAACATAGTATGGGGAACTGTAGGGTATGTGGTTTAAAATTAAATAACCGCTTTAAGACCATCCCTTTCATTCCCCTTAGAACATTAATAAACTGGAACCCACAAACTAATTTATTGCATAAAAGCGACGAATAGTTCATATAAAACTAAAACTAAAATTAGTATTTTAATAACTGTACTTAACAAACCACCCTTGGTAGCCTCTCAATATTGACTGCGATAAAGTGATTTGTGATGCAATAGTATCCAGCGTATATGTATATGCAAGGGAGGATCCTGAGCAAGAGTTACTAAACCAAACTAGTATTTTATACTCATTGTTTTTCAGTGTGTATAAATAATATAATGCATACTACGTTTGATACAGTTGATCAATATATTTTTAAAAAAGAAAACACAATAACGATACATAATATTAGTGAAGCCATAACTTTTCTAATCTTGTTAATGAACCCCACATCTAACGGTCTTAATCCGCACACTACCACTGCAGTATTCATTTGTGTACTTCCGAACACTGGCGGAGGTACAGTCAGAAAGCAACCAAGTCATTATGGAATTACAAAAATGTAAACAAAAGTTAAAAGCTTGGTCCACTCGTCTAAGAAATACACATTTCGATCGAAGTTATTTATCTTCTTGTTTCTTTTTTAATAACAGTCACTAAAGAGTCTACATGAATGGTTTAAGCAATACTATAAACACATTAAATAACAATTTAATTTCGGAAGTTTAATGAAGCTTTATATATATCAATATAAATGAAACTATATGCAGTTTTACTGGCACCAGTCTAAATCATGATCACCCGACTGCTTTTCATAGATTTAAGTATATATTTGAATATGTTGGTGAGTTAGGTATGATACATGTATACAAGGAAAAATTGTTTTGTTAATTCTAAAATTTTGGGGGAAAAACTGTTACTGTCTATAGTGTAAACATGCGACTAAGATAGTGGTTTTACACTCACCTGGTCATCACATTAGCGTGTGCACGGCTGTCCATCTTACTGGCCAAGAATAAGGCATGTCCCCACAAGTTGTTCTTCATCGCCCAGTCTAATGCATCCTAAATAATCAGATCAAGATAATAAAATCTCAGATACCGGAAAAGATAATTGTAAAAGTTTGTTCCATTGTACATAACGGTCAAACCTGTTATATATATATAAATTCCGTTGTTGTGAATTTAATTATCTCCCTTTATATATATATATATATATATATATATATATATATATCTGTTACTGAACATAACAGTCAATTGCTTTGTCAAGTACTGGCTGACATCAGGGCATGAACATGTTTATAAATGCCAATATTGCTCAATCCAAGAAACAGTAAATAGAAATTGCACTACATCATTGCTGTCCTTGCATTTCTCATTAAGTCACGTGATTAAATACAAGCAAACAGCTCTCAATCATGTTTACTTTGTTAGCAAAAAACTTTTACAGTTTAATACATAACAATGCCACCAACATGGCAAAAGTACATATAACATTTCTTTTTCTTTGATGATGAGACATTTTCCCAATTTTGAAGTACTGATAAGAATTTAGTTTATACTAATTTATTTTAGCTCGATTAAGGAGAAAGCTCAGAGCTTACATGAACTGCTCACGAGTCTGGTTCCTGGGTAGAACCAGTACCTAGTGTTGTATTTTGGGAGGTGTCAGGTCAAGCTGGGAATCAAACCCACAACATTGATCATGAGAGGCCAACTCTTTATCCACTGCACTACCAGTTCCACTATTTATGTTTAATAGAACAAAGAATAAACAGAAATCTGACCACATAGGCGCTGTCCTCCATTTCTCCAAGTCATGATCAAACACAAGCAAAATGAATTTACACACCTTCTTCCGTCCATACAAAAGCAGATGCCTGAATCTATCCGTGACCTCCTCCAAAGGTTTGGTCTTGTTGATCATGGACTTGTCTACTGGCGTGGTGCCTCGGGACACACGTGGCTCGTCCACATCTTCCTCGGCGTCCAGATTGTCCACACTGGCTGCTATCTTCATGCCAGTACGTCGGTAGTCCAGGGTTGTTGGCTCATGACCTTGAAGCAAAAGGTCAGCAATGTCGGTACCAACAACAGTCTACAAGAAAGATGCAAACTGTCAACTTTATATCAGGTATACATGAACATCAGTTGCTGTACTAATTCAATATGGAGAACAATTATGAGCAGGGACCTTATAACAATTTATTTACCCCATTGTGTTTTAAAATATGATAATGTTTGAAGAGGTTCTAATAACATCTTTATAGAATTTGTGTTTTGTTTAAACTTTGTTTTATTAAACTATCTACTTACTCCAGTTTGTTTTACAAAATTATTTACTGACCCCAGGTTGTTTTACAAAACATATTTACTTACTCCAGTAATAAATTTACTTTTATTTAAGTTTGTTTTATAAAAAGTAAGTCAATGTTATTATCAACTTACCCCATTTTGTTTGATAAGAAGCTCGAGGAATTTCCAGATAAGTTCTGCAGATTCTCTGTCTTCCAGGTCCATGTCATCCACACATGACCTCGCCTTTCTCTGACAGAACAACAACACATCGTTCTTGTGGGTGTCACCTCTGTGTGGAGACAAATAAACATTTATAAAACACATCTTCATTAGCTCACCAATAATGTCCCATCAGGTAACACTTGTGACTGGATTAAAGTTAATTAGATATGATCGGCATAGACTAACATAAGTATGTAAGGTTTTGTTTATGTTAAGGTCAAGGTCAGTGATGAAAACATTTAGACATGATGGTGATCAGTTTACAGAATCATTACTGAAAACAAAATAGTCAAACACGAGCTAAACAAAACACCAAAGTATGGAAACTTAATCAAGTTATACATTGTTTGTATAACGTGATATGAATGTTTTTATGAAGTTTTGCAACAAAAGTTCAACATAACATAAAATTTTAACTGGGCGACTATGACAACACAACGACAATGCCAGGGTAATGATATAGCTCTTTGTTTTTTCTCAGAAAGACAAGCTAAAATCTACAATTTTCAACTGAGTTCTGATCAAATCAATAAAATTCCATGTTGCAACAAAAACATTCCATTGGTTAGTGTTAAACTATATTTTAGCATGAATGTACAGAAAGCTCCAAGCTTTTATCAATCACTCTTGAGCCCGTTCCCCGGATAGAACCAATACTTTGTGTTGTTTTCGAGAGGCTATTGAGCCTAACCTGCAATTGAACCAGTGACCACTGATGTGAGTATCAAACACTTGATCTACAGCACTACTGCCCTGCCATTGGTTGAACTAAGATGAGCATGATTTTGCAGTGCTATAACCTGGGATCCTTCTTTTTAAATTCCTGCATGTCCACGAAGACAGGGGACGTAAAATCTGAATCCAATGAAAGTCAGTCTCTGTGAGGCTTAGCCACGAGCTGTGTTGTACAGCCACGAGCTGTGTTGTCAGCCACGAGCTGTGTTGTACAGCCACGAGCTGTGTTGTACAGCCATGAGCTGTGTTGTACCGTCACGAGCTGTGTTGTACGGCCACGAGCTGTGTTGTACCGTCACGAGCTGTGTTGTACGGCCACGAGCTGTGTTTTGTACAGCCACGAGCTGTGTTGTACGGCCATGAGCTGTGTTGTACCGTCAGGAGCTGTGTTGTACAGCCACGAGCTGTGTTGTACGGCCACAAGCTGTGTTGTACGGCCACGAGCTGTGTTGTACGGTCATGAATGTCCAACGTTTCAATATGTGGGGAAAACCGCATCTTGCAGACATAAGAAGTGTCTAGTACTTGTTAATCGTGGATCATGGGAACAATGATTATTATATGGTGCCCTTATACGTGGTGTCCTTGGGCAAGACACGTTTGTTGCATATGATAAGTACTGGTTCTATTCAGAAAGACTTTCAGCATGATTTGTATAAGGCCATCCTTAAAAATATTTGTCTGTTGTGCTCTGATCCAGTATTTTTCATATGGTAGGTAGTTAGCGAAAAAATTTTTTGCAAAATTTTGATTTTGCATAGTCATTTTAAAGCAAAATGGACAGAAATCATGAAAAAAAATTAAATGCCATGAAAGTCGGTAAAAAAGTTTCGGTAGATGCCATTTTCAGTGAGTAGGTATGAGCACAGCAAACAATTTATTTTTTAAGGACGGCCTGAGCTACAATAATTTGTTTCGAAATCGAAGTAAAATAAATAAGTTTAAAATAAACTAAGTAAGAACAACTGGAACCAATACAGGCAGCAGCGAGAGGCTGCCTTGAGGACTTAAAGACTACAAGGTCCTTGAGGACTGGAAATAAATAAAAGAAGGAAACATAATATACAGCAGAAGTATAGACCAAACCACTCCCTACCTTACTAGAGGACCGGGGAACTCGTGAAGTATCTGTGCATCCTCTGTCTCCTCCAGAAGTTCCTGTACATCATGAATCTCGATTGTGGCTGGTTGACCGTCTGCTGGTCTGTTTGGAATAACCTTAACAAGCTGACCGCTTGGACCAAAGCAGGCTCGCATGTGAGGAATCATAAACTTCTCCGGCGTTTGTCTCTGAGGTTCAACATCAGCTGAAATATACAACATCTATATATATAACCAGGTCTTTCAATAGGCTATCTGAAGTTCAAACATGGATCCCATTCCTATTAGCAATATGTTAATTATTTCATCCAATATAAAGAGACAAAATTCATTTCCAACAAATTTTTAATTTGGTTGATATGTTTGGTTTAAATGAATACTAGCATCATTTTTATGTCATCAAGGGATAACAGATGACCAGTTAGCCTAACTGTTCTTTCCTGGGATCCTGGAAGGTTAACCAGTAATCGAGCACACCCATCTTCACAAGTAACTGATAACTTTCCTACATGAATCAGTGGTGAGAGACAATTGACAATGAGACACAATTTCGTACATCAATCATCAGAGAGAAAGTGGCTTGGCAGGGATGCGAACTCACGACCCCTGGATAGAGATGCTCCTGACTGGGCTGACAGGGCCTGGCAGTTTGTACACACATCTCCCTGTATTTTAGTGCTTATAAACAATTGACTATGTGCATGCCTCTTTCTGTTTTATCTAATGTAATAATTATTTGTGTGTACCTTGTTCTAAAATTTAAAAAAAAGCATGCCAGATATCATTATTTGTATACGAAGTGCATATAGACATACTTGTAGTAGCCACCCAGGCTGATATATCCGGGTCCCATCTGTGTCCATCCTGCTCATAACCATAGTAACTGTAGTAGTCGTCATAGCCACTAGCTCGTGAGTAGTCATGGAGATCAGGTGGATAGTCAAATCTGAAAAGAGAAGATTAATAATTGAAGATGGTACATGGGTCCACGCAGCCCGTTACGCTTCCATGTACAGTATACAAGGTGGAGATTCACTTTTTACTTAAAGGAAATCCAGTGTTATTTTCTTGATGTAAATCTTACATTATTTATTTCATGAATTCTAGTGATATTTACTTGACGGAAATCACATCATTTACTTGATGGTGTTATTTATATCAGAAATATCCTGTTATTTATTTTAAGGAAATCCCTTCCTTTTTACTCAATAGAAATCACCTATTGAAATTTAAAGTAACTTTCTTGTTATAATTCCGGTGTTATAATTCTGGTGTTATTTCATAATTACGATGTTATGTCATAATTCCGTTTAACTAATTGCCGTTGGTTATTAATCATTATTTCCTCGTCAGATTAGTAAAACAGTTATATCAAAAAGTCATTTGAATTCGCTCATTTTAAATATATATGAACATGTATTTTTCTGATAACTGTTCCTAATTCAATTAAAATTTCCGACTTAAAAATAAGACTTAGATTATCCAATTAACTGAAAAACAATTTCATTTTAATCTCAACAAAATTTGGAAAACCTCAAAAGACAATCATGTTCTGCCAATATTCCACACTCTACTTAAATCTATCCCAATATCTAAGATATCCCAATTGCTGCGTATTATTCACTACCAAAAGATATACCACATATTCCCACTTTAGTACAAGTGCACTTATTGTTAAGTATAACTGCACTGATTGTTAAGAACAAGTGCACTGACTGTTAAGTACAAGTGCACTGACTGTTAAGTACAAGTGCACTAATTGTTAAGCATAACTACAGTGTACACTATGCATTAATTGTTAAATACAACAGTAACTGTTAACAACAGCTGCAGTTTTGTTAGTAGATATACATTGCAGGTGCATAACATAATACATAATTTTTTATTTTGCATGCGCGATTTGCTTAAGGTATGAATCTTATTTCTGATTATATTTGCTAAAAACATGTAAAGCTACAAAGAGCAGTATACTTGGTTAGCATACTTTAATTTTGGCATATATAAGATTTTCAGTAACCATTTACATTAATTTTGTCTGGTAAATTAATATTCAAAATTTATGGTATTTGTCATTGTACATGTGTAGCCAAACACTGATATTCATTTTTTATTGGGATTGTATAACCAACTATTTATAAAAAAAAAATTGTGATATTTATACAGCCAAATAGTTAACATTATTTTTGTGTGACTAGTATATGTGTAGCCAAATATTTACATTAATTTTTCATGGTACATGTGTAGCCAAATATTTACATTGATTTTTCGTGGTACATGTGTAGCCAAATATTTACATTAATTTTTCGTGGTACATGTGTAGCCAAATATATATACATTGGTTTTTCTTAGTACATGTATAGCCAAATATCTACATTAATTTTTCGTGGTTTTTCCGGTACATGTGCAGCCAAATATTTACATTAATTTTTCTTTGTAGATGTATAGCCGAATATCTACATTAATTTTTTGTGGTACATATACGAGGGCTGTCCTGGAAGTTTGTGGAATTTCTCTGTAGCATGAATATATATGGGACTTTCCGACTAAAATTTTAAACAAAGAAAGTTGCCACTTATATGATTAAATTTTAAAAATAATATTTGTTATAGATTATTCCCTGTTCTAAATATCCGTTGCTAAAGAAGAAAGGAAGCAATGCCGAGTTGAATGCTGTACGTCGTTCCTATGACATTATAATATAGCGGGAGATGATTTCCTAGGTAGAATAATCACAACTGATGAAACATGGCCCCACCACTTTGAACTAGAAACAAAAATGTAGTTATGCGCTTGGAAAACACGGAGAACCCCTCGACCTAAGAAGGCAAGAGTACAGGAGAGCTGTGTTAAAGAAATTTCCTTTAAGGACTGACATGGCATGACTGAGTTAGAGACGGATACACTGTTAATGCAGACTTATACTCGAAGGTAAAATTTTATTTTTCATAATAAAGCATAATCAGAAAACATAACAAAACTCTTTGTGAAAGCAAATTAATTTTTTATAATGCTTCAGGTTCTGAGAAGAGATTTGTAACAAACCCTTAAAAAGAAACACTGAGACTTAGACCTCGATTGCGTCCTACTACACCAATATAATGCGCGGGCACACAGAGCAAGATAATCTACTTGAAATTGATCTGCTAGGATTTGAACTGTTAGAGCACCCACCATACAGTCCTGACCTGGCCACAATGGATTTTATTGTCCCCCCTCTCCGACATGAAGAAAATTTCGCATGGGCAACATTTTGAATCATCAAATGAGCTGCAGATATGCACACAGAAAGCTGTAGCAGGATTTGAAACAAATGGTAAACTGACATTTTCATGAAATGGATTTACAGGTGCCGCAGGTACTACATTGAGCAGTTCCATTATTCTCTTAACTTGACTACGTCTGATGTTGTTCAATGTCATGGAACAAAGTAAAACGCGGCAACGTGCTCAGAATGATGCCAAGTGATGTTTTGTTTTTGTTCATGTATGTTATCAATATTTACTGTACATATTTGATATTTAACTATGTAAGAGCTATAAAATTCTAGTTTTTCATGGAATAGTTTGATTTATATATGTCTCCTTAATATTTAGATATAACAAAATTCCATTAACTTCCCGGACAACACTTGCATAGTCGAATATTTACATATTTTTTGTGGCACATGTAGAGCCAAATATTTACATTAGTTTTTCACGGTAAAAGATTGTATAGCAAGCAATTCACCTTTTCCCTCACTTTAATGTAGTTAACATTTAATATACATCCTTACTGCATGGAGTTAAAGCAACAAAATTGTATCAGTATAAACAGTCCAACTATCTTCCAGTGTTTTCATTGGTTAAAATATATCACATGGTGAATGTTTTATTTGGCAATGAGGTCCAAAATAGTAAATAAAACAAAACTGCTTAATATGCAATCATATTGAAATAAAAAGCAATATGATTTGTTTTATTTATTTGGAAATTAATGTTTGGTGATCAATTAAAGTCATTTTACACTTGAAAAGGTAATTATCAGTTTGGATGTCTACAATCGATAGCTTGGAATAATAAGGTTGTTTTCTTATTTCTTATAGATTTTTTTCAGATCAATGACAGTAAGTGCATCTCCATTCATTGACAGTAAAAACATCTCCGATCATCGACAGTAAATACATCTCCGATCATCAACAGTAAATACATCTCCGATCATCAACAGTAAATACATCTCCGATCATCAACAGTAAATACATCTCCGTTCATCAGTAAATACATCTCCGATCATCGACAGTAAATACATCTCCGATCATCGACAGTAAATACATCTCTGATCATCAACAGTAAATACATCTTGATTCCCTAAACTATTTAAAGCATGACATTAAATTTTGGCATCAAAATGAGTAAATAGTGTGCAATTCCAATTCCCTTTACATGGGACTAAAAGCTGCACATTATTTCTGTACAATAATGCCATACCATAATAATGTAGAATATGATGATACAACTTTGTAACTGATAACCCATGATGTTTCCCGTTTATATCCTGTACATGTTTAGTACAACTGTCTAAGGATATACAGATATATATATATATGAGCATTGGTACATTTCCCGAGTCTCCCAACTTTATACCTCTTTTTATCAGACTTAGAGTCGGAACTTTTACTCTTGTCACCAATTTTAGAACTAAAATAGAACAATGGGTGATGATAAAATAAAACGTCTGCTGTTGTATGACCTGCAGCTCTATAAATGTATCACTACATGTAATAACAAGACAACGCAGCATGTATACTGATTAGTCACTCAATGTTTTGGTTAGTACAACACAACACTATCTAGAATGATGTAGTCAAATACATGTAAAAGTTTAAACATACAAAACATAATCTCAAAAGTTGTTTAGTATTCATTCAGGAAGATTATACGTCAAATCACTCGACTCTACAACTGCTCTTAGTTGACTCTGCTAATCTTCACTAGACATAGCATGTGACAGATGCATGCCTTTACTTTATACAGATGGTAACTGCCATTGACTTACATTCATGCCAGGGATTTATAAATATTTATTGGATTTTAGTTAAAAGTTTACTAAAAGAAAACCCAATTGAGTCCAAAAATATAATTACATTTTACAGAAATTCTCAAGAAGGATAAAAAGTTACTAACCCAAAAGAATATAACAGTACAATATGATGGGCATGTGTCACCTATGCTCCCTTGTATAGAACGCCACGGCAATGAACATAAGTATACATAATACTATGTGCATGTATATACATATTTCTAATAATATAGTCCCTCACAATTCTGTATAGAATGCCATAGTAATGTGCTTATACTATGTGAATGTATATGTATACTACATGTTTCTAATAATATAGTCCCTCACAATTCTGTATAGAATGTCATGGTAATGTACTTAGTATGTTTCAGCTGTGATGACACTCTAATAAATAAATAAAATTTAAAACCTATGAATGAATGAATGTTTGGTTGTATATAAAATACTAGTAAAATGATTAATCTAACAAGGACGGAGTTGAAACATTGAGATGTAATTACACTCTTTATTATGTGCAAGAGCATTCAGATTATACATTTGAGATAGAGAGGTGATGCACTATGGAGCTATATACCAATAGATCCATGCCCACACTGTTGTATCTACATAAATACATAAAGAAAGACCAAGCAGTTGTACATTTAATCTGTGACAGCCTTTCTGCGTGGGTAAAATACCAGAGTAGACATGCAACTCTGTGAATAAGCCACACAACTAAAAACACTGAAATCTTTATCAAAAGTAAATAAAAATGCAACCAAATATTAATGCAGGTAACAGAAACACTATAAAATCAAACAAAATGCAACCAAATATTAATGCTGGTAACAGAAACACTATAAAATCAAACAAAATGCAACCAAATATTAATGCTGGTAACAGAAATGCTATCAAATCAAACAAAATGCAACCAAATAGTAATGCAGGTAACAAATACACTATAAAATCAAACTTCAACCACGTATTAGAACTGCTATCCCTCTACACAGGAGTAAATGTTTAGCATGCAAAATTTGTAGGGCAAATAAAAGCACAAAACATTAAAACTGCAAGACTGACAGAAAAACATCTACATGCAATATGTGTAACATGACAAACACCTCACTACTGTAGAGTAGAAGGTTGGGTGAAGTTTGAATTTTTTCATTTATAACAAATTTAATTTTACAAGACTTTTTTCTGAAAATGACATGCAATGCTTCTCCACAAAAATGCTTTAGTTTTGTGTTTAGAGATCTATAAAAGTAAAGGTAAACTAGTTTAATTGGATTAAGACTGTAGAGTTGTTATAGGGGAGACAACTCTGTCATCTACATACTTAGAATAGGGGAGACAACCCTGCCTTATATCTCTGTCTAGGGTATTAAGTACATGTGCACTAAGAATGATAATATTGTAGCATAAGTAAACAGCAAAAACCTTACAGAGGTTGCTATGGTAACTGGTAATGCTGAAGAAGGGAGACGACTATAAACATTATATGTTGCATGGAGTTGCTGCCCCTGGACCTAGCATCAAAGCATATCCATACTTACAGCACAAAGGGAGATAATACTTACATTTCCTCTCCCCCATCTGATAAGGAACCTGGAGTTCCTGCTCTTGAGCGTCTCTGGTATGGGTCGTACTGGTACCTAGCGGGCAAAGGGAGGTAACTCAAGTAAGCATGCATCAGGCCAAACCAACATGTGCTTGCAGTAGCCATAGTAACAGGTAGTTTAATTTCAGACAGAAAATAATTCATTCTTTGCTGATGAAAATCTTTTATAAAAAAAAACTCAACATCAATTTATTTATTTCTGTAAAGAAAATGTTGTTCCACTAAAAAGTTAAATCTTGCATTTTTTATCAAACTTGCTACACTGTTAGCACATGTTAAACTCCCAACAATTATCACCATACTGTGTACCACTATGTATAGGTAATGAGTGAACCACTATGTGTAGGCAATGTGTGTAAGCAGACATCTCAAATACATTACATCTGGCAGCATTCGGCTGGGTGGGTGGGGTAATGTACTTAACCAAAATGCATGCTTTATATATAAAAGCAATGAGGCATGAGGAATGTACGATACTGATAAAGACAACACTCTCATAGATGAGTAGTCCTTGTATTCTATATATAGTGGTAAACACAGACTGGTCCTCAACCATTTGTCAATTGTCAGTAGCAGTAATTACATGAGAAAATGAGGGTCACAGTCTATTATGTAGAAATTGTATGAAATAATGAAAACACAAGATTGATGTTAAGTTAGAAACTGTATGTTCAGATGTCTGTACACTGTATGTAACTGTAACATCACAATGGTCAAATGTTTTACTTCTATTCCAAGCCAACAAAACAACGACCATATAAAGCGAATGATACAATGTCATTACTAACAAACACTCCATACAAGGTATATACATACAAGGTGTATACAACATTTCAACATGGACATTTTCCCATGCAAAGAACCCATTTCTTTTTTCTTTTTTTTAAATGATTGCTTCAAGAGAATTTTATTGTTCCCAAGTTATACAGTGTAATGAAATATTTTTATCATTATCTAAGTGTTTTAGTATATTAAACAATATAATATTCTACTCTGAGTATTATATTATATGTACATGTACGTATTGTCATAGAAAACACCTCATACAGATTAGATATAACATTCCAAAAATTTATTTTATTAAAAAACATGCATGTTTTATATAAAGGTATATTGTAATGTGCTCAAATGGGTGTGAAAAAAGCAAAATGGCAACATAAAATTGTCAAGCCAAAAATAAACAAAATTAAGCTTTTAAAAGGTAAATCAATATCAAAGAAAATAAAAGCACACCCAGTGACAACCACACCCTTGGGATGGCCACACCCGTGGGATGACAAATGAGTATAGTGGAAAGAAATGCTGGGGAATTGGGAAGTGGTGGAGAGTGGGGGAATTAAAGGCTAATGTGACGGGCAACCACACAGCAGTAAGGTTTAACTATCTTCCTCCACAAGTATGACTGTATTTAATTGCACATATTCTATCCCCTTCTGTAACTGAATATATATATGTAACCCCATTTAACCCCCTTTTTTTAATTTTATCTATTCTATCCCGTCCTGTAACTGCTATTCATTCTGACCTCCAACATCCTAACCCTGACCTCCATCATCCCAACCCTGACCTCCATCGACCCCAAGTCTGACCTCCATAATCCCAACCCTGACCTCCATCAACCCCAAGTCTGACCTCCATAATCCCAACAGTGACATCCATCATCCTTACCCTGACCTCCATCAACCCCAACCATGACCTCCATCATCCCAACCCTGACCTCCATCATCCCAACCCTGACCTCCATAATCCCAACCCTGACCTCCATCAACCCCAAGTCTGACCTCTATAATCCCAACAATGACATCCATCATCCTTACCCTGACCTCCATCAACCCAAACCATGACCTCCATCATCCCAACCCTGACTTCCATCAACCAAACCCTGACCTCAATAATCCAAGCAGTGACATCCATCATCCTTACCCTGACCTACATCAACCCAACCTTGACCTCCATCATCCCAACCCTGACCTTCATCAACCCAACCCTGACCTCCATCATCCCAACCCTGACCTACATCATCCCAACCCAGATACATAACAACATAAATGCCCTCTTTTAATCTCTTTAGACCCTGAATACTCTTAGGAAAAAAGTAGTTTTTTTATATACCACAACAATATAGGAGGCACAAACATGGCATAAAAATAAAACTGTTCACATCTCTAACTAAATATTTCACACCATACAACTTAACATAAAACATGGAAGGAAAAATATTATTAAATGTAAAAGAGAGAGAGAGGGAGAGGGAAAAAGAGGAGAGAGAGATAGAGAGAAACACAACACAATCAATATGCACTTGAGACAATAATGCCGACATGTATAAATAAAATGCATGTAAAAATTACAAATACATACAGACCTAACATAAAGGTAACTGCATCATAACAATGTGGCTATTATTCAACACAGGTCTGCGTTCAGTTCTGCTGAACATGTTTACTGTGTTTATAAAAGTCAACGTTACTCTACTGAACAGATAGTTAACTGAAATCAGAATACATTGGCACTGTCCCTCCATTTCTCTTTAAGTCATGTGATTAAACACAAGCAAACAGCTCTCAGAAGTTTTGGTTTGTTAGCAAATTTTACAGCAAACACATCGTTCAGATGACTTGTGTGATCAAACTTTAGCTAACACATTAAACGTTTAACCTAACTGAACGCTTCCCAGATTATATATACAGAATGAACATAGAGGTAAATGCACCATATTTATGTGTCTATTATTCAACAGTAATAACCAATGCATATATTGGACTATACATCAACTAGTATTGTCATGAGTTCAAATAAAAAAAATGTACACGCACGACTGTACTGATCTTTTTTCCATTTTGAACACACAACATGTTATATATTCCATATCCAGTTTAATTGGTGGAGGAAAATCTAAAGAATAAATTTGAAAAGAGCCTCTGTCCTTCCGCAAGTAATTGGCAAACATTCTCACAAATTTTTAGGACCAAGCTGGGCTTGAACCACACCAGTGATAGGCAAGTGGTCATTAGACGGCAGCCCCTTAGACCAAATCTCCCAAGAATTTGTTATATAAATGACCATACCGATGCGTCACATGAAACGTTTTGACCGAGTTGGGCTCAAACCCATAACCTAATGATGAGACGTCAGTGACCGAGAGACAGCACCACTCTAACATAGAAGACCCAATATTAAATGTTTAATCTAAAAAAATATCAAGTTATTGGTTTTTATGCACAGAGATATGTAATTGTTATAGTTGTATATCCATACAGAAGTAGTGTCATGACAATGTAGTTTGTTTTTCACCATTGATGTTTGGCCGTTAATTTGCATTGCTTTATCCCTGATGACTAACAGTTCTCAAAAATAAAAAAAGTACATATAATGAATTATGACTGAAATAAGAGTATGACTGACCTTGAAGTGTTGGGGTCATGATGATAGTAACCGTGTTCATCGTAGTAACCTCCCTGCTGCCCATAGTGACCCTGTCTGTAGTAGTAGTCGTAATATTGTCTGTCATAATACTGACCTCCGCCACGCCGGTAATAATCATCATAGTCATAACCTGATATAAACAGACAAAATAATGATAAGAATGCAAGCTCCTGCTAGAAGGAGGTTATAAGCTGACATAGACAGACATAATATTGATAAGAATGCATGACATATAAGTTTTTATTTACCGGTGCTTACTAATTACTAATATTGTTTATACTCATGATAATTTTAAATTTGTAGATTGACAATTAAAGTGTAGATTAATCGACTAAGAATATTATTATTTCTTTTTGTATTTACCGATTGCAGCCATATATTACTTATTAGTGCATGTAATTGATTAATTTAAATAAGGTGCACCTATGGTTGTTCACCAATATTCTAAGTCAAACTACGCTGCTCATAGCGCAAATTGCTTTGCTTATATTGTCAGCGATATTCAACCTAACTATAAACTTTAGATAAAATTTAATTCTATCTAAGGTGTTATCTGAACACATTAATTGTATGTTGTTACAATGGTAAAATGTAAGTACTTATCTTATGTAACCATGTATCAAGCGTACCACCAATAATTGTCAATAGTACAACCATTAACAAATTATGGTGTGCCGTAAAACCCCAATCATAATGTTTGATGGTAGAAATGAACTGACCTATAATGGTTTGGCTGGAATGGAATTTATGGGATGTGTCTTATTTTTGAACATATTTTAATTGTCAAAGCTACTTATCATGCTACTTGTATATATTTATAGTATCAGCTGAAGAGGGTATTATCCATCAGCATATCGCATGTTATTTAAAAACTGACCAGTCACTGTTAATCGTTCCATTCTGCATCAATAATGGTAAAGAATGGGTTAAGAGTGTGTTAAAATAAAGTGATGTTAAACTGTGAAATATGTATAATAGGGCACCCGGCAGCTCGCGCATACCTTAAAAGTGCCAATAGTAGAAAATATTTTAAGAAATTAGATATCATCTCAATGATATAAACAGACAAAATAATGATAAGAATGCAAGCTCCTGCCAGAAGTAGGTCATAAGCTGACATAAACAGACATAATATTGATAAGAATGCAAGCTCCTGCCAGAAGTAGGTCATAAGCTGACATAAACAGACATAATATTGATAAGAATGCAAGCTCCTGCCAGAAGTAGGTCATAAGCTGACATAAACAGATATAATATTGATAAGAATGCAAGCTCCTGCTAGAAGGAGGTCATAAGCTGACATAAACAGACATAATATTGATAAGAATACAAGCTCCTGCTAGAAGAAGGTCATAAGCTGACATAAACAGATATAATATTGATAAGAATGCAAGCTCCTGCCAGAAGTAGGTCATAAGCTGACATAAACAGACATAATATTGATAAGAATGCAAGCTCCTGCTAGAAGGAGGTCATAAGCTGACATAAACAGACATAATATTGATAAGAATACAAGCTCCTGCTAGAAGAAGGTCATAACCTGACATAAACAGATATAATATTGATAAGAATGCAAGCTCCTGCCAGAAGTAGGTCATAAGCTGACATAAACAGACATAATATTGATAAGAATGCAAGCTCCTGCTAGAAGGAGGTCATAAGCTGACATAAACAGACATAATATTGATAAGAATACAAGCTCCTGCTAGAAGAAGGTCATAACCTGACATAAACAGATATAATATTGATAAGAATGCAAGCTCCTGCCAGAAGTAGGTCATAAGCTGACATAAACAGACATTATATTGATAAGAATGCAAGCTCCTGCTAGAAGGAGGTTGTAAGCTGACATAAACAGATATAATATTGATAAGAATGCAAGCTCCTGCTAGAAGATTATAAGCTGACATAAACAGACATTATATTGATAAGAATGCAAGCTCCTGCTAGAAGGAGGTTATACCTGACATAAACAGACATAATATTGATAAGAATGCCAGCTCCTGCTAGAAGGAGGTCATTACCTAGCATAAACAGACATAATATTGATAAGAATGCAAGCTCCTGCTAGAAGGAGGTTATAAGCTGACATAAACAGACATGATATCGATAAGAATGCAAGTTCCTGCTAGATGGAGGTCATATCTGACATAAACAGACATAATATTGTCAGATAAGAATGTAAGCTCCTGTGAGAAGGAGCACTGTGTACCAAATCAAAAGTAACAGGGCATTATTTGTCAAAGGTACTGAGTGGCTGTTGCATGGGGAACACAGAATGCAGTATTACAAAGGTTCACTTATTCATAGAATAGCCAAGCTCAAAAGTGATTGAAAGTTAAATATACAATGGTTACCTCCTCTGTATCTGTCACGGTAGTATTGTTCATGTTTGTCATAGTCTGCACGCGACTTTGGTCTGTCACTCTCCCCTTGTCTGGAGGCTGGCCTCTCACCTGTATATCATACAAACACAGACATGTATATCATACAAACACACATGTATCATACAAACAGACATATATATTATACAAACATAGACATATATATCATACAAACAGACATATATATTATATAAACACAGACATATATATCATACAAACATAGACATATATATCATACAAACATAGACATATGGGTATCATACATACACATTTATATATCATACAAACAGACAAAAATATATTATGCAAACATAGGTCTACATGTATACCAAATCATACAAACACATACACATTTATATCATACAAACAGACAAAAATATATTATACAAACATAGGTCTACATGTATACCAAATCATACAAACACATACACATTTATATCATACAAATACATACACATTTATATCATACAAACACACACACATTCATATCATACAAACACACACACACACATTTATATCATACAAACACATACACATTTATATCATACAAACACATACACATTTATATCAAACAAACACACACACATTTATATCATACAAACACACACACATTTATATCATACAAACACACACACATTTATATCATACAAACACATACACATTTATATCATACAAACACACACACATTTATATCATACAAACACATATACAGTATATCATACAAACACACACACATTTATATCATACAAACACATACACATTTATATCAAACAAACACACACACATTTATATCAAACAAACACATACACATTTATATCAAACAAACACATACACATTTATATCAATCAAACACAGACATATATCATACACAGACTGATTTTTATTTGAATGGGATAAATGCTATTTTCAACATTTGACAGGTTATATATGGAATATCCAGTTTGATTGGTGGAGGAAGACTTCAGAATTGATCTGAGTGGAACCACCGTCGTTCCGCAAGTAACTGGTAAACTTTCTCACAAAAAGTTTTTGACCATGCGGGACTTGAATTCACAACCCAAGCAGTAAAATGTAAATGTTCACTGGAAGTCTGAACCACGAGAAAGCATAATCAATAATGTTGTTATACCTTGCCTAGATCTTGGACGTTCATATCTGTCTGTTTTTCTATAATCACGATCACGACGCCCATCTAATGTTGAGCCCGCTCTGCTCTGTGGACGATCACGATCACGTTCTCTATCCCTGTGTAAATGAATAATGTATATCATAATATACGCTTAAATTGTATGATGATAATTAAAGTTCTTCAAAAAACAAACTGAAAGCTGAAAGCAACACTGCTCAAGGCCATCCTTAAAAAATAAATTGTTTGTCGTGCTCCTACATACTCGCTCAAAATTGCAGCTACCCAAACTTTTTTATTAACTTTCAAAGCGGTTTTTTTTCATGATTTTTGTTCATTTTTCCTTAAAATGACAACGCAAAATCAAAATTGAGCCAAAAAAAACCAATTTAGCTACCTACCTACCAACATGAAAAATACTGGGTCAGAGCACAGCAACAAATTTTTTTTAAGGATGGCCTGAGTGGTACAGTTGTTGTGTGTAAAGAATTGTCACTGAATACTACTCGTACATATCATGTCGATCCTCGACATTAGCTGTAAAACAAGTGTTACAATATAAACACTTTTGGTCATCTGGCATATAAATACATGCAGGTTATTAATATATTCCCAATTAAAATTAATTATTTTCTAAAAAAAAGATTCGTTTCTATACATATATAAATTTCCGTTAGATCTACCATATACATAAATTTCCGTTAGATCTACTATAATATACACACACATTTCTATTACTACATTGTATATATATATAGCTTCATCTGAAACGAGATGTACAACTTGAATTGATACGATTGTACAGTTACATTTGTGACTTATAAATGCAAGCTCTGTTGTCATTATCACCTGATTTGGTAGCCAGAACATTCCGGTTTGTTTGACTCTTGATTTCAGAGGGTAAATGTTACCCGCCTTCCATAAGATCAATGGGCAGATACAACTTAAACCATGTTCAGTATAAATATGTGTACACAGTTAGAGCTTTTTTACCTAATTAAACAGAGGCCAATATTCGGCTACTTTCCAATTGAAAAATCATGTTTTTCCTGCCAACTGAGGAAAAAAATCTAAAATGAAGATTTTTTTTTTGAGAATCTTTCTTACATTTAGGGGATTGAAACCCTCGTTGTATGTGAAGTATTACTGTAATATCTGATATTTAATGGTTATACCATCAACTACAATGAGTGTAATCAAAATGGCGGACAGTTGGGAAACTGCTCAAAACAACTGCGGACATCAGACTCACCTGTACTTGTCATAATAGTCATCTCTGTCTCTGTAGCCTCGCTCCCGTTCCCGGCTGTCACCGCGACGACTTCTGTCCCTTGGATCATCCTGATCTATTGAATTACGAGAGCCATACATACTCAACTTCTCGCGAGAATTATTTCTAGAATCCTTCAAACCTCTGTCCCGATCTCGTATACTTTCGTATGAACGATTGCCTTTTAAATCGTCACGTTCCCTATCACGATAACCTGTCCTGACATTAGGTTCTCGTGTATCTCTGTAACCATCCCTGGAGTCAGTTTTATCTTTACCACTTTCACCTCTACCCTTAAATTGACCTTGACCCTTGACCATATCCTGTGAGTCGTCAGTTTTAATCTGCTCAGAAAGGGAAGTTATCAATGATGCTACCGGAGTCAAAACAGCCGGTGCAGACGAGTCATTTTTACCAGAATCATTATTTCCGGTTGTTGCCGGAACAAGCAAAATGTTAGAAACTGTGGTTAAGTTGTCTGGCGTCTCCCACAGGGATGTTGCCGGTGAAACATTGTTTTTAGTTCTGTTTGTCTGTATATGATGGAATGCTGACTGGCGTGTCCTGCTAGGTGGGACTCTGTTAGAATGAGTTGATGGACCTACAGGTGGTCGTGTCGATACCTTTTCACCATCATCCATATCTCTCTCATGTCCCTGGCGATTTCTGTCTCTGTCTCCATAACCTCTGTCACGATCAGATCTTCTCCCATCCCATTCTGGAGTCCTACGTCCATCACGTCTTCCTGTACTCGAGTCCCAATCTGGCGTCTTCCGCCCTTCAACTCTCTTAACACCAGCTTCCCAGTCTGGAGTCCTCCGTCCATATGATCTGTCTGTCTCTCTTTCTGCAGCTCTGCGTTCTTTGCGATCATACGGACCATCTTTTCCCATATCCGACTGTTTCTGCACCGTTGATGAAACACCAGGAATATCATGTGATGCCTTCACGGGTTTGTTCAACACTGGCTTTATAATAGCCCCAGGGGGCTGGAATGGGCTCTCCTTGCGATGCATTATGGGACTTTGTGGAACTGTTGTAGATTTCCTGGAACCAGTTGAGACGGGCGTGTCCTGGGCAGATGGTACATTTGACATCTGTATTACTGGGCTCTCAGAATCATCCCTTCTTTCATGCTGGGCACGACTTTCCAATGTCTGTGGAATTGGAGATATTGACTGATTCAAAACAACTGGACTATTCTCATAATTTGGCTTAGTAACATCTAAATGTGTAGAAGAAAGAACTGATTCATTATTATTCGATGTTGCTGTTTCAGGCTTTAATGACTTCCGGAATGGATTTCCACCAGCGTTAGCCAGAATCAGTGGAGGGGGTGGCCCCTGTGATGTCACAGGCAGTGGTCCCTGGGATGTAACCTGTGGAAGTCCCTGTGATGTTACCAGTGGAGACCCCTGTGAAGGCCTCTGGGATGTCACCTGTGGAGGCCCCTGGTATGTTATTGGTGGCGTTCCAATGTTGGCACTCTCTGATGAGGCTTGAAGCACAGAAGGAGCTGCAGTTGTCTGCAGGCTGGCTTCTCGATTTACTGCCTCACGATCATCGCCTGCTTTAGACGAGGTTGCTGGTGAAACGCGTGTCGAGCTATTTGTAGAGCCAATAAAGAAATGGACATTGTCATCCAACGACGCATTTCTGCTGTGTACTGGGGCTCCTAATCCACCTGGAGGAACCATCTCCCAGTCACTGAATGGTGGTGATGCTTTATTTTCTTGTTTAGTAGTCTGTTTATTTTGTAATCCTTGAAATGTATTTACCTCCCTTTGCTGAGCTTGACTCTCCACTTCTGGAGGAGTAAATGGTGTATTTTCTACAGCCTCGTTATGATGTACACCTAATGGAGCACTTAACTGTGGTTGGTGATGATTTTGACTTTGGTTAAATTGATTAGTAGACAATGGTATATGAATATTTGGATGGTTATTACCCTGATTTGAATATTCATGAGACATAGCCTCAGTGCCATGTAAATTCACAGCTTGCATCTGATTGGTCAAGTCAATTTCATTTGAATCAAACTTCTTCACAGGTTCAGGTTGACTTGCAGCAACAGTTGTGTTGTTATTACTGGCATTGTTTTCACTTGTAGGCACATTTTCCAGATCAGTTGGCACCAATTGATCATAATTTTGTTTGTCTGTCTGTATATTTTCCTCCCCATAGTCATCCTTGTTAAAGAATCCATCCATGGTGCCTTCCTCCTGAGGACCCATAGACTGGTTTACACTTTGACTTAAACTTTCACTTTCTGTTGACAAAGACACATCCAAACCATCAGAATTCTCTCCTTGTATATGCGACTCCGAGCTTTCCGATGATGACACACTTGCACCGAGATCCTGCACTTTTGCATCTCCGCCTGGTGCTGTTGTGGACTGAGCATACAGAGGGTTATATTCCGGGGTAAAATAATTTGCACCTGTAATATTTTGACTTTTTATGTCAGTGTTTTGATAACTTGTGTTTGCATTTTCATGTCCATTTACACCATTATCAGCGCCTGCCCAGTACTGATTGTACCCAGCATACTGGTTTGGATCAGTTCCTTGCTGGTAAGTGTACTGATTAGGGTTCCATTGTTGGGTGTTGGGATCCCAGTTCTGCTGATTCTGATGATCCTGTTGCTGTGGAACTTGGTTCCACTGATTTTGACCATACCATTGTTGGTTAAAAGTTGACATGTCATTTGTTGCAGGCTGATTTGCAACATCGGTACCTTGATTTTCGGGTGTGTTTGCATATGGATTAGTAGGGTTACTGCCATCCCAGGCACCCCAGGAGTTCCATGAACTCTGATTGGCTACTTGTTCTGTGTTCACGCCCTGATTACCATGGTAATTTTTTACCTGGTCAGGATTTTCAGCTGTATGAGCACTGTTCACCTGGGGCTGGGAAGTGGGAATGTTTGGGAAAGTTGCTACACTTTTTTGGAATTTTGAGGGGTCAAAGAAGGTGACCGGAGCTGTGGCAGAGGGTTGTGACGGCATATCTGCACCCCACTGACTCATCCTGCAAACAAAAACAGAAATGTATTCCTTATATTATAATTTTACCCTACTGCTCATTTTAAGGCAACATCTTATGGTCACAAACAGGCATAATTAAATCAGAATTGAGAGAAGGTTAAGAACCCCATGGAGGACACACAAATACATGTATATCTTAGTGAACAATAAATAATTATCATGTGTGAAGTTGTAAATCCAACTGAAGAGTTACTGGGACACTGGATTAACACCAAGTTAACACCAGGCTCCAAGTTCATTCAGCTAAAACCAAGCAATGGACATAATCTTTATTTTAACTTGAATTTTGATTGGTTGACTTCAAGAGTTTAATGACCTAGGGACCAGATCATCAATAATAAACAATAAGGTAAATGTTCATTCTATTTGGTCATTTTCTCAGTATATCTTCATGGTTAATATATAGATGGACTGATGGATGGACATTACAAATCATAGACTTGGTATTTCTATGTTTAATAACACTTAATACATAGGTGTTTATATACATATTTAACCCTTTACTTCATATAGACGCCTTTGGACACCTCTAATATAGAAAGCTTTTGAATTATTGGGTGAATTATCTTTATATTAACTGACACACTGGAAAACAGTGCAGGAAATGTTCCTGCACTGTTTTCAAAGGCCTTCTATGATTGGTGCGGGAAAATGCATAGCTATGGAGTAAACGGTTTAGCTTTTTTTCAAATTGTATCTAATTCTGCTAACAGGCTCTCAATTTTTTAACCCATTTTGCAAATGATAAAAGTCATTATAATTTATGTCTTATTCAAGATTTTTTACTCTGTAGATCGAATTTTAATGCTCCTCCAAATAATTAATAAGGAAATGTCATTTAAACAAGTTGGAAACAGGATGTAAGAGGATTTGGTAAGGACAGATCTTGTAGTTGTGCATATAAACGACATTGTGGATCCATTTACCACAACTTGTGTGCAGTTTAACCTATGTCTTTAATCACTCTTCTAATTTAATACAAATTTATAAAACATACAACTAATAGCTATTAAGAACTCCCACCCCTTCGCTGGTTTACAAAACATTATTTCTAATGTACCAATCATATATTAGATTGGACCGGTGCTCTAAAATAGTGCTGAATGAACAATCATTGACACACATTCAGAAACAACAAACTGGGTGTGCTCTGTGTGATCTGTCAACAGACAGTAAAAAATATCAAAACATACGGTTTGAAATAAAGGTTTGTTATTAATGTGTTAAAGATTACCTTAAATTATAACGGTCTACTCCGTTCAAATATCAGCTATTTATGATTATTTCAACATGGCTCATTTCTCTCTAAAACATGGTAAAGGTGGTTTAATTCAATTTGTTTGTAAAACACCAACATTTCGTAAATGACAGGCATCCATGTTGGTTTTACGTGTTACACGCATGCGCAATTTGTTGTTGTCATTTGGATTACACGTCTTTACATACGACACACTTTTATACTTTCTTTTTCATCCAAACTGTCAGTTGTCAGTGATATTTTTCAAACAACATTTAGTTATAAAAATTCTGTAGAGTGACATCAATGAGTTGATTGTATTCTGGTTGCTGTAAAGTGAAACTAAATAATTTTATATGTGATTTTTTTTTTGTCCGAGTAATATACTTCCGGTATATCGTGATCTTATTACGGTGATTCGATATAATTGCATATTCGTTAAAATCACATTCATTCGCAATGTAATTAATACACCCGTTTAACTACAGTGCATTAATTTAAACTCTTTAAGAATAGACCAAGAACAAATTTGAGGAGGAGCTTCTCTAGCCACAGGGTGGTGGATACATGGAATGAACTCCCTGGCCATACAGACAACGCTCCTACCCTTAATGCTTTTAAGGCAAAAATTAACATAAACGATGTGATCCCGAACTAATTTCTGGCAAGCTGCTACTAACAGACACTATTATGGTTTAATCGAAGTTTTAACTACAATGACAACGCGTGAAATGAGAAGAAAACCTACGTAAATAATAATGCAAGAAATATTGTGTTGATATTAGTAACGTGTGTTAATATTAATAACGTGTGAAAAGTGTTGATATTAACATCATACGAAAAGTGTGATTATTTAAAAAAAAAAATTGATATCGTGAACAATATAAATCAGTGAAAACACTAAAAAATTTACCATAGAAGTTTCTGGTTTATGTGCGTTTGTCATGGTGCGGTCTACTAACAATATGACCAAACCGTGTTATTTCGCGTTTTCAATTATCTTAACTTAACAAATTAAAAGTCTTACATTGTGGAATGAAACTCTCCGTTTCCACTCAGCAGAAAATTTTAAAATTGTTGAAATACTTTTGATAACAAAATTTGTATACTGCAGCTAAAATAACGAAACTTAGGAGAAATTTACTTCAAACCCTTCTGCAAAGCGATTGACGATGGCAAAGAGGTCAGAGTTGTATTTTTTGATATTAGTAAAGCCTTTGATAGAGTTTGGCACAAAGGGTTGTTGGCTAAATTGAAAGCAGCTGGTATATCTTGTCGACTTTTGAATCTTTTAACTGACTATCTTAAAGACAGACGCCAATGTGTTGTCATTCCAGGCGCGAGGTCTAATTGGAGACCAATTAAAGCCGGTGTTCCCCAGGGATCTATATTAGGTCCTCTTCTGTTTTTAGTTTATATAAATGACATAGTATCTGATATTCACTCCAACATACGACTTTTTGCCGATGATACAAGCCTTTACTTTATAATTAATCATAATAATGATATTGTTAATGCTGCACAGACATTAAATTCTGACATAAATAAAATATCTGAATGGTCAAATAAATGGCTGGTTACTTTTAATCCATCCAAAACAGAATCAATGCATGTAACTCGAAAACGCACTCAACCCGTTCACCCCCACTTTTTATGCAGAACCAACAAATTATAGATGTGTCATCTCACAAACATTTAGGAGTATACTTATCAAATAACGGCAGCTGGCACACTCATATTGACTATATTAAGAATAAAGCTTGGGCTAGAATAAATATTATGAGAAAACTAAAATTTCAGTTAGATAGAAAATCACTAGAAACAATCTACATGTCATTTATAAGACCCTTATTGGAATATGCCAATGTTATTTGGGATAATTGTACAAATTATGAAAAATATGAACTTGATAAAATACAGAATGAAGCTGCACGAATCACAGCTGGAGTTACAAAACTTATATCTATTAATAACCTGAATTCTGAAGTAGGATGGGAAAGTCTTGAAACGCGTCGAACTAAACACAAACTTACTCTTTTTTTATAAAATGAACCACGGAATGGTCCCACCATATCTATGTGCATTGGTTCCTTCTCTTACAAATGCAAGTTCCGCGTACAACCTCAGAAATAATAATAATATTCAAATTCCTTCTTCAAGAACAGCTCTGTACTCAAATTCCTTTATTCCTTCCGTTGTCCGTGACTGGAACACTCTCCCACTTAAAACAAGACAAGCCTCTTCTCTGAATGCTTTTAAACATAAACTCGAAGGTAACGAACCAAAAGTACCTAAATTCTATTACATAGGTACAAGGAAATGCCAATTATTGCATGGCCGCTTCCGAACGAGTTGTAGTGCACTTAAGCAACATCTATTTCTTAAACACATTGAAGACTCCCCCCCTGTGTACATGTGGACAAATAGAAAGCACAGCTCACTTCTTTCTCAATTGTCACCTTTACCAGCATCAACGTATACCACTCCTGACATCTGTCAGTGAGTTATGTACAGTTTCTTTAAATATACTTCTTTTTGGTGAACCACAACTCTCTTATGACAATAATGTTAAAATATTTGAAGCAGTTCACAAATATATTATATCCACTAATCGTTTCTCCTGAACATGTAAGTAAGTCTGAAGAAATAACAAAGCTAATTCTATTTACGTGGTGAGGTCAGCCCGTCTCCCAATTTCGTCCATGCCGTTCAGAACTTGTCCAAAAATGTTTACCATTATTATTTTATGAATTCACATAATCATCCATTACTTTAATCATTTTAATCACCTTTCTTTTTTTTCTAATTACCCACTTCATTTTCTAAGTTTCTTAAATATATCAGAAACAATATTGCTAAAAGTATGTTAAACGTTTTTATTAAATATATTTTGAACTATGTTATATTCGTAATGCTAAGAGCATAAATCAAATTGTTAATAATCTGCCAAATTTGTTCACAATTGATATATGTCATGGAAAAGAACTTTATAAGATTTTATCTTCCGTTCTAATCCATATTTATACCTAAACTTATGTGTATATATGTACATTTGAATGAATAAAATATGTTTAAACCAAACCCTCAGTGTCTTTAATTCAAGATCATTTTGCGTGATCGAAACATGTTTAAACATTTAAGGTCACAAAATTAAAACAAACACCTGCGGCATGCAAGACATTATAAGGCTGGTTTAAAATGAGACAAATATAGTTAAGGACCCCCGTGGGGAGCACTTTCTATATCTTGGTTAGTACATATGTGCCGCGGGTTTGATCCCTCTTTTTGGACACATAATACAAGATACAAGAAACTTTATTTTTGTGTCGGATATACAAATACAAAACACTAGCTGTTAAGCTATTTTGCCGACAGTAGAGTTTTGAACCCTATTTCTTTTGCATAACGTGTTGTAGAGCTTTGACCCTCCTTTCTGGACACATACTGTATACTTTTGATCCCTTGTTCAATCCGGGCTTCAATCCTCTCCTGTCTAGGAACTCCAAGCTAAGAAAGAGCTTCTATTACTGTGTAGACAAAGTTTTATTTAGATTAAATGTAGAATTTTGGCCCTATATAATTTGTTTAAATGTAGAGTTTTGACCACCAAATTTTACGCTGCAATGTAGAGTTTGTGCTTATGTTTTGAAGTTTACAGTGCACATATGTACCCATTTTCAGGTCAAGTGCCCCGAGGCCACCGGGTTAAGGAAAATCTGTTGTTCAACTTCGCGTAACCATTTTTTTCTCATTGGTCGCCTGAAGTTCTTAGAATATCTTTTCTGGGAATTGTGACGAATATATAACTTTTTTTATTTTGAATACTGCATTTATGGAAGGTATCATATAATATTTTATGAAAATCACACATACAACCATGAAGTTGTATAGGTTAAATGCGTGTAACCCCAAACACAAAGGTCACAATAAATTTGAATTACCATTCAAACTTCATAGAAAACGCATTGTTTGGACGGAATCCTCATTTTAAAGATGATTTTTAGGAAATTAATGACGACACATATCTAATTATTGGGTAATAGAATATCCAACGAGAAACACCCTTTCATTGTTTCGTGTGTTTCCTAATTGCGTTATAAGAGATTGGAATAGCCTGATAACTTATCCTATGAAAGTTCATACAAAAAGTTGTTATGTTTGGTATTTCCATTTTTGAGAAATGCTTTCAAGATGTGGGTGACCGATTATTGGCTCGGCGAACTTTAGTTCTCAGATCGAACACCTACTTGTTTAATAATTTGGGGAGCGCGTGGTCTAGTGGTAGAGCACCGAACCCATGACCGGAGGGTCGTGGATTCGATCCTCCGGCACGGCTATGTGTGGTGTCCTCAGACACTTTTTCCGCATATGCTTTGAACTGGTTCTACCAAGGAAGACTTCGAGCGTAATTTGTCGAAGTTGTAAGAACTTGTTTCACAATCGAAGTAAAATAAATAAGTTTAAACCAACAATTTTGGTTCCGGGTACGACTGGAATTACTGTCGATCTCTACAGTGGGGTAGGAATCCCTACAAATTTGAGACATGTCTATTTTAATCTAATCTCATGTTCATTAGAGCGGTTAACTGTGATTTCAGGGTGTCGTAAGAGATCATAAATTCAGTATTTTGAATATAATTTTCTGAAACGCTGCATTTCTTAACGCATCACTGCTTTCGGTTCATTTTCCGTATCATTTGTTGATAATTTGCTTCACAGGTTGTATTTTAATCTGATGTTGTACACGAAGAATGGACCTGAAACCTTCCTTGTTGCTCAATTTAGTTGCGGGTGTGGTGTAAATATACTTTTAGCAATACACGTGAAAAATACTATTTTTTTATGTGAAATGTATTTTGAGCAAGGTTGGCCTAAAATGCGTCTGACCAATGAAAAACAACAAGTTATCGGACTTAACAGCTACTGGAGGTAAACACACGTATGGGTGTCCTTAATAAGACAAATACGACACTAGGAGAGTATAATGTTACCGACATAACATTGTATTCTTCACAGGTTCAGGACCTGTTATTATAAAGAAAAACAAATCATACCTTGGCAAGTGTTTGTTTTTTTAATTCAATGGTTTTGTGATACCTATGAATTCCCAGGGTAATAATACCAATCGTACATACCAGGCCAATTCCGCCATCCTTTGGCATTAGACTCAATTAGGATAATTGGCGAGATCCGAGTGTAACAATATGTGAACTATTCGTAGTCTAAACTATTCGCCCAATTATAAAATGACACAGAATTGCCTAGAAATCTGATAATAGCTTCTACTTTTCATTGGTTATTTCTAAAATACTGACTATTAGGAAAAATAATTCACTGCAATATAAAGCCCTGAACAAAAAGAAGAAAAAGATAACTAAAGTTTTCCTTTTACTTCCTTAATCTGTCCAGAGTAGTTAAGGTCCGCAGTATTCAAGGGAGATACAAGTGTGAGTCCTATAGACCCATGTGAACCTACATTTGTAAAGTCGTGATCATATGCGACGCTCGCTTTTCTAAAAGACAAACATCTTGACAAGTTGTGCAGAAGAAACGGTTTAATCTGGAAGTAAGATCTGATTGGCCGAAACAGAGACATATAAACAGAGAAAGGCGACTACAGGCACTTGTCTAAATTTCAGGTGGCACATTTGGCGTTTTCATAATCTTGGAAGCACAACTCCTCCTGAACCAACCAACATATTTTTGTGAATGTGGTATCAAAAGAAAAGGCTTCACTGCAAATTGGAGTGGTTTTCTTTTTTAAATTTAAAGAAATTTAAAGAATTTTTTTTACGTTTACAGTTATTTTTTGTGTAATCATTTTCTCATTTTAGCCCCATAAGTAAGAAATCAGAAAAACTTCTTTGAATATCTGTATGAAATTCTACCTTTCTTGTTAAAAAATATATTTCGTAAAAAATCAAACATTTTTCGTTTTCAACCCGTAATAATTGCAATTCGGAAGAAAAATATTAATTAATTGGAAATAGTCCCAATTTTTATCAGCTTTACTTTCGTACCAATATTATTTAATTCAGACGAAGATTCAAAGAGTTAAAAAAGAAAAAGACCTACTAAAAGCGTCACCCGAAATTTCAGCCGTGTATATTTCATTGATATTTGCCTACCAGTCTCTGTAATGAAACAAACACAGCTCTGCAATGGTTATGTTATAATAAAAAGTTATCTTGTACAAGATCTTTGTCATAGAAAATATCTAATAATAATGAATATAGAAATAAACATCCAAACAATACTCCTTTGAAATACTATGAACATTTCCGAGGTAGTCCGATTATTTGAATCAACCAATCAAAAACGTTATTCGATTATCGCCAAATATTGTTTACTTTTATTTTCGGTCGAACTTGTCAAGATGTTTGTCTTTTAGAAAAGCAAGCGTCGCATATGATCAGGACTAACATTTGTACGCCAGATTTATTGATGGAGACACAGTTCAAAGTATCGTACTTAGGACCCACTACACACCCCTCCCTCCCCCCCCCCATTTTTTTTGTGGGGGTGGGGGTGTCATTTATGTGTTTTATATGCTAATATGTTCATTTGAAAAAAAATGGAAAACATGTTTTTATAAATATTATGACAATGTAACCATGCCCTCGTCACAGCAATGTCGATAGATGCTCCGTTGAGGCTCACACAAAAAAGTTTATCAATAACCATGTAATCAAACCACTACGTTTGCACGTTTTAGTGAATATTACTCAATGGATTTATCCCATAACAAGGTCAATTCACTTAACAGTAGAAGGTTGTTATTTTATTCCTGATTTTATTAAAAAAAATATCTAGTTTAAACTGATTTATTTTACTTCGATTGCGAAACAAGTCATTACAAAGGATACCAATCACGCTTTTCCTGGGTAGAACCAGTAATAAGGCTAAAAAAAGTGTCTCGGTCAAGGACACCAAACATATCCGTGTCGGATGATACTGGGGTAGAACCAGTAATAAGGCTAAAAAAAGTGTCTCGGTCAAGGTCACCAAACATATCCGTGTCGGATGATACTGGGGTAGAACCAGTAATAAGGCTAAAAAAAGTGTATCGGTCAAGGTCACCAAACATATCCGTGTCGGATGATACTGGGGTAGAACCAGTAACAACGCTCAAAAAGTGTCTCGGTCAAGGACACAAAACATATCCGTGTCGGATGATACTGGGGTAGAACCAGTAATAAGGCTAAAAAAAGTGTATCGGTCAAGGTCACCAAACATATCCGTGTCGGATGATACTGGGGTATAACCAGTAACAACGCTCAAAAAGTGTCTCGGTCAAGGACACCAAACATATCCGTGTCGGATGATACTGGGGTAGAACCAGTAATAAGGCTAAAAAAGTGTCTCGGTCAAGGACACCAAACATATCCGTGTCGGATGATACTGGGGTAGAACCAGTAATAAGGCTAAAAAAGTGTCTCGGTCAAGGACACAAAACATATTCGTGTCGGATGATACTGGGGTAGAACCAGTAACATTGCTAAAAAAGTGTCTCGGTCAAGGACGCCAAACATATCCGTGTCGGATGATACTGGGGTAGAACCAGTAACAAGGCTAAACAAGTATCTCGGTCAAGGACACCAAACATATCCGTGTCGGATGATACTGGGGCAGAACCAGTAACAAGGCTAAACAAGTATCTCGGTCAAGGACACCAAACATATCCGTGTCGGATGATACTGGGGTAGAACCAGTAACAAGGCTAAAAAAAGTGTCTCGGTCAAGGACACCAAACATATCCGTGTCGGATGATAGTGGGGTAGAACCAGTAACAAGGCTAAAAAAGTGTCTCGGTCAAGGACACCAAACATATCCGTGTCGGATGATACTGGGGTAGAACCAGTAACAAGGCTAAAAAAAGTGTCTCGGTCAAGGACACCAAACATATCCGTGTCGGATGATACTGGGTTCGGTGCTCTACCACTGGACCACACGCCCCAAATAAAAATATATGACATAGTCACCAACTAAAATCACTGATTTAAAAAAAAATAAATAAATTTTTAATGTAAACTTTATTAATATCTTTTCTTATCCACTTCTTATAACAAACATTTTCAACGTTTTACTTATTTTCATTCTACGCTTTAACATGTGGTCCTGTGATACTTTCAAATTCATTTTCTTACACTTTCTATAAGAAAGGTACTCCTCCGGGACACAGGTCAAAGTATCGTACCTAGGACCACCCTACCCCCACCCACAAAAATATTGTTTTGTTTTAAAACACATTAATACAAAAATATTTTTTTTAATTTTTTGGTGAGCGGGGTCGGGTAGGGTGGTCCTAGGTGCGATACTTTGACCTGTGCATCGGGACATTTTAAATTGTTTACATGCGCATTCGTTACTGTTTATAATTGTTTTACATTGACCTGTTTGTTATGCATCAGTTTTCAAAAGACGTGATTGGAATTAATATTAGTTTATTGCAAAATGCTACTATATTTACTTTGTAGTTGAATTAGGCTAGTTTTATACTAAGCCCTCGAGCTGTTAAATCAATATAAGACATATAAAACAGGAGTTGTTTGAGATCTCTAGCTGTGTTGTGGGAAGCAGGAGGACACGTTTAATTGTAAAGGTAGTACCAGCGTCCATGCAAAGGACATCCATGTGAAAGTGCCTTTAAACCATAAACCACTATAAATATCCTCCCCACCCACCCCACACATAAACACACACACACACACACACACACACACACACACACACCACCAACAACAACAACACACAAACACACACACACAAACACGACACACACCACAACCACTAACACCAACACCACCATACACTCCTGACCCACACACACACCAAAACCTAACACACTACCACCACACACACACACCACCACCATCACCACACACCAACATACATCCCCCACCCACACCCCAACCATACACCCCCTCCCACACACACACACACACACACACACACACCAAAACCCAACACACTACCACCACACACACACACCACCACCACACACCAACATACATCCCCCACACACACCAACACCCCACACACCACCACACGCACGCACGCACGCATGCACACACACACACCCTGGAAATAATATAACTATCGAGTATCAGTATGTCACAACACAAAAACTTCACTAACAGATCCGTCCCTGCTGACCAGGAAGTGGAAACAAAGATATTTTTATCTATTCGAGGTATTGCGAGATTTACTTGAATACACAAACATGGCGTCTGGGGGAGGATTGGGACGATCTTGGAAGAGAGAATGTGACGAATATTTTGACTATTCGTGTGCATTATGCACAACAGATGGGAAAAATGTGGAGGCGACCAACTTCTGTGTGGAATGTGAGGAATATTTCTGTGTTAAATGTGTCAAGTATAACCACAGAGTTGGCAAACTGAAAACACACACGATCCTTGACCAGGCGGGGATGAAGGCCCGGGACCCACAGCAAACAACTTCCCAGCCCACGGAGAAATGTCAGCTGCATCATGGGAACATCCTCGACACATTCTGCGTGATGCATGATGCGGTATGCTGCGGTACATGTGTGTCATTATTTCACAAGTAGGTACAATGTATATAATTATATGAATTTAGAAAAATACAAATGTTACGTATTCATTTAGTTCATGCTAAACACTTTTGAATGATGTCGGTTATCAAAATACTGTCCTAAATTAAAATATTTTACACTCAATCGCCGAGAATGTTATATCAACAATGCCATGTGATGACTGAGTAGTGAACAATATATAAAATACTATCTTGTATGTATTGCAGGTCATGTGAAGGTATGGAATATCTACCTACAGCTGCAGTGGGCATCCAGAAAAGTAAGGAGCTTAAAGATGTCAAATCTGACATACAGAATGTTCAAGTTCAACTCAACAAAATGAAAAGTATAAGACAAGATGAGCTAAGATCACTTGAGGCAGAAAGGAACACGATCCAGACCCAGATAAAGGATTTCAGGAAGAGAGTGATGAAGCGTCTAGATGAACTTGAGAAGATTGCTGCAGATGAACTACTGGCCAAACATCAAATGTTCCAGAAGCAGATTAATGATGATATCAAAAACCTGGAAGAAATGCTAACACTAATGGAGACAAATAGAAATAAGTTGGAAGCATCAACAGGGGACAGCGCATCTCAAATGTTTGTCTTTGTCAAAACTGGAAAGAAGAATGAAACTGATGGTAGAAAACTTCTACGTGACATGGAATCACAGTCCCGAAACAGAGTCCTAATGTTCAGAATAAACCCAAACATTGAAGATTACATTAAGACCCAGAATTCACTAGGAGATTTCCAAGAAGCAGAGCAGGTTTACTCGGCTTCACTATATGGAGAGTTTGACATGAAGGTCAGTAAGGACACATCAGTATGCGGCATTACTGGATCGTGCGTGATGGAAGATGGAACTGTCCTGGTAGTGGACTTTAACAATGGGAGACTGAAGAGACTGATTAGATCATACCAAGTGAGAGATTACTGTGATCTGTATGGTAAACCATGGGCAGTGTGTGCTACTGGCCCGCAGGAAGTTGCTGTCACACTATGCTGTGAAAGAAAGATTCAGTTTGTATCTTTGGGAGATAAGCTGAAACCAACAAGGTCATTCCATGTACAAGGTAACTATACGCGCTTCTGCTGCGGAGTGGCCTACAGTAACAACCAGCTGTTTGTAGCATGTATCGGCCCTGGAGCCGTACTAGTATACAACATGTCGGGTAAACTACTGAACACCATACAGCAGGACATGATCACTGCTCCCCGTCATATTACTGCCAGTAGGGACCAGACAAAGTTATACATAGCTGATGTATACAAAGGATTGATAACCCTGGGTATCCATGGTGACATACAGTCACAGTTCACTGATCCAGACCTGGAGGAGGCATGTGGAGTCTGTGTGGGGAATAATGATGGGATGTTTGTCTGTGGGTACGGCTCACACAACATCATCCAGATTGGCCGTGATGGAAGTAAGCTGGGTGTTGTGTTGGGAGGGGCGGACGGAATAAAGACACCTAAATCACTGTGCTGGGACAGAGCCAACTCCAGACTCATTGTCACCATGGCAGTCACTAATAACATCAAAGTGTTTAACATGAAAAACTCAAAATCAGATTAAGATTTACTCAGAAGTATTTCTGAAATTCCAAAACAAGTTATCTAAACTGACTATGCTTAATTCATGAAATATCTAAGGAGAAAAATACCGATAATTTAGTTCTGTTTCCAAGATTAAAGTGTTTGGCTGCCATTGAAAGTAACCTGAACTATATCAGAACCATAGCGCGTATTGTAAATCTCGAGCTGGGGTAATGGTGATTGAATTTTGTGTTCGAGAAAATACAGTCAATTATCCAACACTTTTTTTATTATTTTACATTCATTTATTTGGATATTTTAATTATACTTTAATAGATATATATATTTTATTATTATAACGATAATGAAGTGAAATATATTCGTGAGGAACCTTTGTTGGTTTGTTTCTGTTCCGTCAACACATTTCTGCGCACGCATATCAATCTAGGAGTGATATAAACACCTCGCACTCAAATCAAGGCGTATTACAGGATTCTTACTTGATTATCCTTAACTTAAGTCGGCGATTCTCATCTTACATAATTCATAACCACCCAGTCTGCGTATGGAATAGGCACTCAGTCTGAGTTGGGAATAGGCACTCAGTCTGAGTTGGGAATAGGCACTCAATCTGAGTCGTAAATAGGCACTCAGTCTAAGTCGGGAATAGGCACTCAGTCTGAATTGGGAATAACCACTCAGTCTGAGTTGGGAATAGGCACTCAGTCTGCGTAGGGAATAGGCACTCAGTCTGCGTAGGGAATAGGCACTTAGTCTGAGTTGGGAATTACCATTTAGTCTGAGTTGGGAATAACCACTCAGTATGAGTTGGGAATAAGTACTCATTATGAGTCGGGAATAACCACTCAGTGTGAGTTGGGAATAACCACTCAGTCTGAGTTGGGAATAACCACTACGTCTGAGTTGGGAATAGCCACCCAGTCTGGGTCGAGGATAGCCGCTCAGTATGAGTCGGGAATAACCACTCAGTCTGGGTCGGGAATTACCACTCAGTATGAGTCGAGGATAGCCGCTCAGTATGAGTCGGGAATAACCGCTAAGTTTGAGTTGGGAATAACCACTCAGTCTGAGTCGGAAATAACCACTCAGTCTGGGTCGGGAATAACCACTCAGTCTCAGTATGAGTCGGGAATAACCACTCAGTATGAGTCGGGAATAACCACTACGTCTGAGTTGGGAATAACCACTCAGTCTAAGTCGGGAATAACCACTCAGTCTGGGTCGGGAATAACCACTCAGTTTGAGTTGGGAACAATTGTTCAATAACCACCCAGTCTGAGTTTGGAATAACCACTCAGTCTGAGTCGGGAATAATTATACATTCAGAGATGGGAATAAAGAAACCATAATCAGTGTACTGGGATGGAGCCAACTACAGACGCATTGTTACTATGGTTAACAAAAATCACATCATAGTGTTTAACATGAAGAAATTATAGTCAAATTATGATTTTTAATTAAAATGCATTTTGAAATAGATGAAAATAAACAACAATGTAGATGTAATATCATATTTGTATAATACAAGTCAGTAAATAATCAGAATATATCTTACAAGTGGCGTAGCTGCCTTTATGTCCGGGCTTACACATTTTCTCCTGACCCCCCCCCCCCCCCCCCCCCCCACACACACACACCCACACCCACACCCACACCAAGAACGCAGGATAATGCAATATAAAATTATAAAGAAATATTGGCGGGGGAGAGTGCGTGCCCCCAGATACCCCTAGCATGGAGGGTATTATCCGTCATAATTCAGATTGCTTTATTGTATTTGTTAACTTGGTTACTTAACATTTACATTGATTTGAATGACAATATTCAATCCCATATATGTAAATTGTATATTGCAAATGAATACTTATCAATTCCATTTACTCAAATGTTAATTTCATGTGTGAAATTTACAAATCGATTCACTGAAATGACACCTTTGTTCGATGGTGTGTACGAAATGTGCAAGTTACACATTTCATCATCTTAATTTCATGGCCAATCATAATTTAAAACTTAGAATTTGTAAATTTGTAGAGCATCGGATCCAAGATCAGGAGTCGTGGGTTCGATTATCCACCACGGCTATGTGGCTTGTCCTTGAGCAAGACACTTTATCCGCACAGCTTATTTAATGGTTCTATACAGGAAGATCTCGAGCGTGATTTGTAAGGTTGTAAGAACTTGTATCACAATTTGTTGGTGTTAAATTAATAATTTAAAAAAAAAAAAAATTGCTATTGTGAACCGTTTTAACATGTATTTAAACTCGCTATTATCTGCTATATTTGAACTAGACCTGAACCGGGGAATAACGTAAACGATTGATCTGTCCTTTATATAGCATGTGAGTAGTCATGAATCATTAACTGGATCCTACTCATATAAAGCTATCAGTTCGTGTATGTAAATTTGTCCACCCTGTCCAGATGTGTTGCATGTAATTTCATAGTATATAAGTCATGGTCGACACCAAATTTATTAGTTTGGAAGATACCTTGATATTGTACCTATTGCATTGTAGCTAGGTGCACTCGCCGTATTCTGGTATGTACATTTATGTCTTGGTTATTCTCAAATAATTATCTCCATATATATAGATATAATCTCAGTAATGGACACGTAAACGTTTGGAAATTTCCGGGCATCATCAATTAAACCTATGTATCGGGTCAAGTTTAAACTAAGATTGATACGGACGATCTTGTTATATTTCTACATAGAACAATGGTTTTAACTGTGGATTTTGACTTGGGCGATTCTGGTTCGAATCCCGAGATAAGATTTGTTTTGTTAATTTCCCCAGTAATACTATTTTTCTAAAGTGCGCCATCAACGGTTTCTCATATCCTGACAAAATAGGTTCCAACAAAATGGAAAAATATTTGTCCATATTTGCCCTTTGCACATATCTAGCAACTGATTTATACTTGAGGATGACGGAATTCGCCTAATACATACGGTTGAATCGGAAATTTAATATAATTGCCGTCAGTATACAATGTATTTGCATATCAAAAGTGCTGATCAGTAACTATAGATTTAAAACACAATTTACCCATGTTTAAGAGAGGTATTAGTCATAATAAATGCATCGACGGCCATGAGAATTCACGAAATGTTTCTTATTGATAAACAAGCTGTTTCTTTCTTCACAAAAGAAATATCTTAAGAAACGACAAAGTGCACAGATAATATCTGACCAAGGGTGGATCTAGATATGAAGACTGGAGGGAGATCTAATGATGAATGACAATCGATTTTCAATAATATTTATATTAAACAATTGTGAGTCGTACATTTTCAAGATTTATATTTTCAAAACATCTTTCTTTTTAGGAGAGGTTTTATTAAGTTTCTCCCTGACCTAGATCTGCACATGCCATCACTCTTTATTGTATTCATGTTTATATATTCATGTTCTATGCACGCTTATGATATCAGGTTTTCTTCGGTACACTGTATTAATATTACACTATTTTAAATAAACGAGTATAGTTGGTGCAAACAAATATACCGTATTTGTCCTAATGTTCATACTTAAGTTAAAGCGCCAGTACGCATGTGACATAGACTGTATGTACACTCAATTCGAAAAGAAACCTGACAAATATCTGTTATATTGCATATCCTATTTCATTAAACATGTATATCTGTGCTGAATTATCAACTGGGCATCGATTGCAACCATTTAATTAGGAGTGTGTGTCCGTGCAAACACGCACCGCACGAATAATACGAAACATACGATTCGCCTGCTCTCGGCCTATCATGAATAGCAAGTGAAAAAAATGTTGCACTCACGGTTACAACACATGTTCAGTATAACAATCACAAGACAAGTTCACAAGCAACAACTAACAAATGGGTATACTGAGTGACAATCAGCGACCAGAAGCAATCGGAATGACTATATTAATTTCTAACATATAAGTGAAATAAAATTTGTCAGGTTTTTATGCCCCCAAAATTTTTTGGGGGTGGCATATAGTAATCGCAGCGTCCGTCCGTCCTTCCGTCCTTCCGTCCGGTATTTCGTTTCCGGCCTGTAACTTTGTCATGCATAGATGGATTTCGTTGATACTAGCTACAAATGATCAACATAACATGACGACGTGTCGCGAGTAAGACCCACACCCGTATCTCAAAGGTCGAGGTCACAATTTGACTTTGTTTGACAACACTTTGAGTTTGTGTGAGAATTTGTTTCCGGCCTGTAACTTTGTCATGCAAAGATGGATTTTGTTGATACTTGCTACAAATGATCAACATAACATGACGACGTATCGCGAGTAAGACCCACACCCGTACCTCAAAGGTCGAGGTCACAATTTGACTTTGTTTGACAGCACTTTTGGGTTTGTGTGAGATTTCGTTTCCGGCCTGTAACTTTGTCATGCATTGATGGATTTTGTTGATACTTGCTACAAATGATCAACATAACATGATGACGTGTCGCAAGAATGACCCACACCCGTACCTGAAAGGTCAAGGTCACAATTTGACTTTGTTTGACAACACATTGAGTTTGTGTGAGTTTTCGTTTCCGGCCTGTAACTTTGTCATGCATAGATGGATTTTGTTGATACTTGCTACAAATGATCAACATAACATGATGACGTGTCGCGAGTATGACCCACACCCTTACTTCAAAGGTCAAGGTCATACTTTGAGTTTGTGTGAGATTTCGTGTCTGGCCTGTAACTTTGTCATGCATAGATGAATTTTAATTAAAATAGCTACAAATGATCAACATAACATGATGACATGTCACGAGTAAGACCCACACCCATACCTCAAAGGTCAAGATCACAATTTGAGTTTTTTTGACAACACTTTGAGTTTGTGTGAGATTTTGTGTCCGGTCTGTAACTTTGTCACGCATAGATGGGTTTTATAAATATTTGCTACAAATGATCAACATAACATGATGATGTGTCGCAAGTCAGACCCATACCCATACTTCAAAGGTCAAGGTCACACTTTGAGTTTGTTTGACAACACTTTCATTCTGTTTAAGATTTCGTGTCTGGCCTGTAACTTTGTCATGCACAGATGGATTTTGTTAATACTTGCTACAAATGACCGACATAACATGACGATGTGTCGCACGTTACACCCAGAATCCCACTTCAAAGGTCAAGGTCACAATTTAACTTTGGTTGATGACACTTTCAGTCTGATTGAGATTTCGTATCCGGTCTGAAACTTTGTCACCTATAGATAAATTTCAAAAACACTTGGCTCAATTCATCAGCATGACATTACAAAGTGTCACGTGTAAAACCCATATGCGAACCTCAAAGGTCAAGGTCACATTTTGAGTTTGTTTGACAACACTTTCAGTCTGTGTGAGATTTCTTGTCCGATCTATAACTTTGTCATCTATGGATATATTTTGAAAACACTAGGCTCAGTTGATAAACATGACATAATTAAGTGTTGCATGTAAGACCCAGAACCTTTCCTCAAAAGTCAAGGTCACACTTTCAATTTGTTTGATATTGCGTGTCTGGTCTGTGACTTTGTCTTTAACTTGGCTCAATTTATCAAGATGACATGACGATGTGTCATAAGAAAAAACTAGACACTGTCACACTTTGAGTATGTATGACAACACTTTGAATCTGTTTGAAATTTCACGTCTGTCCTATTACTTTATCATGCATGAATGGATTTCAAAAACACTTGGTTCAATTTATCAATTGATCAACAATTGATCTGTAACTTACATTTAGGGATTTTAAAATAGCTGACACAAGTGATCAGCATGTCATGATAATGTTTCACCTGCATTTAACTGTTGAAATACCCAGACCATTACATCAGATGTCAAGATCAAGGTTACACAAAGGTCAAGGTCATGCTTTAATGTAAAAAAACAACATGGAATTGCATGTCTAGTCTGAAACATTAGCTCATTACCTTTGATATTCATATATACATCGCTACCTATTATATCATATATTGTTATTTTTCACAGACCATTTGGGGGGCATGTGACACTTAACAGTGACATTTCTTCTTTGGAGTTTATTTGCAGCAGTGTAGTGTTGTGAAGGCTAAGACAAGCAGTATACAAAAATAGTGGCTGTTACACAGCTCACAAAGTTATGCAAATGGATCTCCATTTTGTTATTTCTGCTGTTGAAGCTGTTTTGGAACGTGACTACTTTTAGGTTAGAATAATTAGATGAAATATAATCTCAATCTTTTAACTAATTCCAGCAGAAAAATGTCTCTGCAGATTTTTAATCTGACATATTTCAGAAAAGAGAAAGGGAAAGTTCAGAAAATCCTTGATTTTTATAATCATCTTCTTTTTTTTTTAAAATAAATGTCAGCTTAAAATCATTGGTATCAATTAAAACACGATATATAATTAAAGTATAATTCTAGACTACATGGCTGATTTAGAATATTTTGCAAAAAAAGAAACTTTACTTAGAGTCGGTTTATGTGTAAGTATTAAACGGCAGTTAAAGTAGATATTTCCGACAATAACAGAAAACCACAAACAACATAATTAAAATAAACAGCTGCGGGCTAAAATATATACAAGCATGGTTTAAAATGAGACACATCAACTTATGGACCCGGAAAGAAATACTGTTGTTCAACTACTTTAGTTGTTCAGAGATTTGTTTGTTTAATAAGTTTGTATCCGGTGTGGTTCCGGGTCAGAATAGTATTCATTGACGATCTCTACAGAGGGGTAGGAATCCCTACAAATTGGGGTCATGTCCAGTTTATCTTCTTTTTTCATGTTGTTATTCGTGATTCCAGGGTGTCAAATCAGTGATGGCAAGAATAAAACCGCAATATCTCATGTAAATCGTAAGAGAACATAAACTGAGCGTTTGGATATAGTAGGTATCAACGTTCCAGGCTCATTCACCATATGATTTGTTGATAGTTTTTCTCCGGTATGTATTTTAATATGTTGACATAAACATGGAGCGTGGACCTGCACTCTTCCTTCATGTTGCAATCGTATATAACATAAACTGCGTTGGTACGCCGTAAAAAATGTCGTAAACATGTGCACAGTGCAGTATCGGATGTTTACTCGTGTTTACACATCTACTAGTCTAATATGAATGTATAAACCAATAGATACATACATATGGGAACATGCATTTGGAAGTTTTACTACCTTAAATTATTATTAACATATTTTACTTGAAAATTAGTGGTGCATATCACGTTAGTTTTGGAAAATAACATCCCGAGATTTTAGAGATAGCATTTACAATTTAGGCGTTGGGGTGCAACATATATTAGCGATGGTTTGGTTGTTGGGTGGAGATTTTAGTTTTGTTTTTGGAGATGGAGGACTTACCTTATAATATGGTGACGTCGCCTGCTTAGATGGTCTGAGTTTTGAAACTCAAAATTAAAAATCCTTCACAGCAAAATGCATTACTGGACCACAAGGGTTTTTAGTTGCGATCCAGGTTTCAATGGTGATTGTGATAAAAAAAACAACACTACTAGACCACTAGCTTGACATGTGTACACATTTTCGTTAAGTTTTCTTGCGCTCTTTTGGAGTAATGCTCCAAACAAAGGTTTTTTTTCTATTTGTTTCCATTGAAACAGAAAAAAAAATATGTAAAGTAGATATACATTTGTACAAAGTTTCGTTAATTATCTTAAACAGTTTTGAAATTATGAAAATTTAATACTTTTATCTATTTGCTTCCATGGTAACAGAAATTATGTTGAACATTAAAACTCCATCATACCAAAAGGCACTGCCAAACCAATAGGTTGTCATATGTACAAAGTGTTGCGAATTAACTGTGAACGTTTTGTAGTTGTGTTCCGGAAACGGCAAATTTTGTAATTTTTGTTATTTGTTTCCATGGTAACAGAAAAAATATTGTATATAAATACTCTCTCGTAGCAAAAGGCACTACTACGCTACTAGTGTGACATGGTTAACTAGTTTTTTATTAAGATACCCCGAAATGTGCCAAAATTAGATGGTGGAAACATACATTCAGCATTGCATGTGATACAATACTTAATTTATTATGAGACATGTACAATGGGTGAAAATCGCCTTCAATGCGTCTGATGAATGACCATTATAATGTTATTCGACTGAAAATCTAATGAAGTTAAAACTACATTTGGGTGTCCTTATTAAGACAAATACGACACTAGGAGAGACTACTGTTACGGACAACCATAACTTTGTATTGATTATTTCTGGCAAACAGCCTATACTTCTTTATATCGTGTAAGTCTACCCTGGATTACCATAGGCATACACAAGAAGGGTGCATCAATTGCACATTTTATGACAATAGATATAAACTAAACAAAAAAGAGATATATATAGCGGCAGCTTGTACAATAAACCATATACATACTGTGTATACAATCAGTGACTATGTTCCGCCAGGTATGTAGTAAACTATAGGCACATGTGAACCTACATTTGTACGCCGGGTATGTAGTGAACTATAGTTGTTGTTGTTGTTGTTGTTGTTGTATGGTGTTTAGCGTAGCTCTCAACAATTTTTCAGTCATACTGCGACGGTGTCTACTTGAGATAGTATTCTAAGCGCTGTCACACTGGAGCATTATGACGCAGACACATGGTATGAAACCCCACCAAATCACATTATACTGACACCAGGCCGACTGGACCTAGAACTCTCCTCTAAATACTGAGCATCAAGCGAGGAAACTTTTAAAATCATTTTTATGCTACAGGAATATTGTATATGTATATTGAAATAGGCGGCCATACGATTACTGAGATAGTTCGACAAAACCGTGTTGTACAGGATTTTACAGTGGTCGAACAAACAGAACACGTTATGTTTTCACGGTGATTGACACACAGAACACGTTATGTTTTCACGGTGATTGACACACAGAACACGTTATGTTTTCACGGTGATTGACACACAGAACACGTTATGTTTTCACGGTGATTGACAAACAGAACACGTTATGTTTTCACGGTGATTGACACACAGAACACGTTATGTTTTCACGGTGATTGACACACAGAACACGTTATGTTTTCACGGTGATTGACACACAGAACACGTTATGTTTTCACGGTGATTGACACACAGAACACGTTATGTTTTCACGGTGATTGACACACAGAACACGTTATGTTTTCACGGTGATTGACACACAGAACACGTTATGTTTTCACGGTGATTGACAAACAGAACACGTTATGTTTCTACGATACCAGGTATTCAAGGTAATAATTTTCTGACAATCATAAGGGATTTTCATTCAATTCTATAACCCATTGTACTTTGACTTTGGACCTACAATTGTACGCCGGGTATGTAGTGAACTATAGGCACATGTGAACCTACATTTGTACGCCGGGTATGTAGTGAACTATAGGTACATGTCAACCTACATTTGTACGCTGGGTATGTAGTGGACTATAGGCACATGTGAACCTACATTTTTACGCCGGGTATGTTGTGGACTATAGGTACATGTCAACCTACATTTGTACGCCGGGTATGTAGTTGACTATAGGCACATGTGAACCTACTTTTGTACGCAGGGTATGTAGTGGACTAAAGGCACATGTGCACCTACAACTGTACGCCGGGTATGTAGTGGACTATAGGCACATGTGAACCTACAATTATACGCCGGGTATGTAGTGAACTATTTGTAAATGTGAACTTACAATTGTACGCCGGGTATGTAGTGAACTATAGGTATATGTGAACCTACATTTGTACGCCAGGTATGTAGTGGACTATAGGCACATGATAATCTACATTTGTACGCCGGGTATGTAGTGAACTATAGGCACATGTGAACCTATATTTGTACGTCGGGTATGTAGTGGACTATAGGTACATGTCAACCTACATTTGTACGCCGGCGATGTAGTGGATTTTAGGCACATGTGAACCTACATTTGTACGCCGGGTATGTAGTGAACTATAGGCACATGTGAACCTACTTTTGTACGCCGGGTATGTAGTGGACTATAGGCACATGTGAACCTACAACTGTACGCCGGGTATGTAGGTGACTATAGACACATGTGAACCTACAATTGTACGCCGGGTATGTAGTGAACTATAGGTACATGTGAACCTACATTTGTACGCCTGGTATGTAGTGGACTATAGGCACATGTGAACCTATATTTGTACGCCGGGTATGTAGTGGACTATAGGCACATGTGAATCTACATTTGTACGCCGGGTAAGTAGTGGACTATAGGCACATGTAAACCTACATTTGTACGCCGGGTATGTAGTGGCCTATAGGCACATGTGAACCTATATTTGTACGCCGGGTATGTAGAGAACTATAGGCACATGTTAACTTACATTTGTACGCCGGGTATGTAGTGGACTATAGGTACATGTGAACCTACGTACGCCGGGTATGTAGTGGACTATAGTTACATGTGAACCTATATTTGTACGCCGGGTATGTAGTGAACTATAGGCACATGTTAACTTACATTTGTACGCCGGGTATGTAGTGGACTATAGGTACATGTGAACCTACGTACGCCGGGTATGTAGTGGCCTATAGGCACATGTGAACCTATATTTGTACGCCGGGTATGTAGTGAACTATAGGCACATGTTAACTTACATTTGTACGCCGGGTATTTAGTGGACTATAGTTACATGTGAACCTACATATGTACGCTGGGTATGTAGTGGACTATAGTCACATGGGAACCTACCATTGTACGCCGGGTATGTAGTGAACTATGGGCACATGTGAATCTACATTTGTACGCCGGGTATGTAGTGAACTATAGGCACATATGAACCTATATTTGTACGCCGGATATGTAGTGGACTGTAGGTACATGTGAATCTACATTTGTACGCCGGGTATGTAGTGAACTATAGGGACATGTGAATCTACATTTGTACGCCGTGTATGTAGTGAACTATAGGCCCATGTGAACTTACATTTGTAAGCCGGGTATGTAGTGGACTATAGGCCCATGTGAACCTACATTTGTACGCCGCGTATGTATTGAACTATAGGCCCATGTGAACATACATTTGTAAGCCGGGTATGTTGTTAACTATAGGCCCATGTGAACCTATATTCGTATGTATGGTTTGATACAACTGCATACTTTCCTACCGATATTTTTGAAGAAGTTGAACGTCATTTTCTGCGCACAACAGTTTATATACGACGTATCAGTTTTATTAATACGTAGAATGAACCCGAGTGGACCACCATCTGTTTTTTCCCAAGTAACTGTTTGGATATTCAGCGTCACTTAAAGCGAACGATTGCTAACAGATGATCAGATAACCTAACGACGACAAATTAACCAATCCACTCTATTCTAGGATCCTCGAAGGTTAACCAGTACTCGAGCACTCATCTCCACAAGTAACTAATAGCTTTCCCACTTGAATAAGTGGTGAGAGAAAAGTGACAATAAGAAACAAATTCGTATATCAGTCATTTCTCAGATTATGACTTGAGCCCGGCCGGGGATTTAAACTAGTGACCCCTGAATTTGCAGTCAGGCGTGCTGCCGATAGAGCCAACTGGTCCCTGGTCCACACACTGGAAATAGTATAACTATCGAGCATCAGTATGTCACAACACAAAAACTTCACTAATAGATCCGTCCCTGCTGACCAGAAAGTGGAAACATTGATACATGTATTTATATCTATTCGTGGTATTGCGAGATATTTGATAGGTTTATACTACACAAACATGGCGTCTGCGGGTGGATTTAGAAGATCTTGGAATAGAGAATGTGACGAATATTTTGACTATTCATGTGCATTATGTACAGCAGATGGGAAACATGTGGAGGCGAGTAACTTCTGTATAGAGTGTGAGGAATATTTCTGTGTTAAATGTGTCAAGTATAACCATAGAGTTGGTAAACTGAAAACACACACTATCCTGGACCAAACGGGAATTAAGGCCCGGCGATCACAGCAAACAACTTCCCGGCCCACGGAGAAATGTCAGCTGCATCATGGGAACATCCTAGACACATTCTGCGTGCGGCATGATGCAGTATACTGCGGTACATGTGTGTCATTATTTCACAAGTAAGTATAATGTATATATTTTGAGAAAACATTTTGGGTATACGTTAATGGTTACCGTATACTTTATGGATATTATAAATATTTGGAGGTTAGAATTGTATTCAAAAATGCATTGATTAAAACATTGTTATTGCAGAGAGACAGTCTCATAGTAAGAGGGAATTTGACTATTATTGCCAGACGCTGTCTTTAACCCTAATACCAAAGACAATTTTATTATCTGACAATCTAAGTAATTTCACTAAATTACAATTCTGACTTCTATCAATATCTAGAAGAACACTTGGCAATGACTGAGTAGCAAACAACACTTTAGGACAATACCTTGTATGTTTTGCAGATCATGTGAAGGTATGGAATATCTACCTACAGCTGCAGTGGGCATTCAGAAAAGTAAGGAGCTTAAAGATGTCAAATCTGACATACAGAATGTTCAAGTTCAACTCAACAAAATGAAAAATATAAGACAGGATGAGCTGAGATCACTTGAGGCAGAAAGGAACATGATCCAGACCCAGATAAAGGATTTCAGGAAGAGAGTGATGAAGCGTCTAGATGAACTTGAGAAGATTGTTGCAGATGAACTACAGGTCAAACATCAAATGTTCCAGAAGCAGATTAATGATAATATCAAAAACCTGGAAGAAATGTTAACACTAATGGAGACAAGTGGAAAGAAGTTGGAAGTATCGACTGGAGACAACGCATCCCAATTGTTTGTCTTTGTCAAAACAGGAAAGAAGAATGAAACTGATTGCAGAACATGTCTACGTGATATGGAATCACAGCCCCGAAACAGATCTCTAATGTTCAGAATAAACCCAAACATTGAAGATTACATTCAGACCCAGAATTCAATCGGAGATTTCCAAGAAGAAGAGCAGGTTTACTCGGCTTCACTATATGGAGAGTTTGACATGTGGGTCAGTAAGAACAAATATGTATGCGACATTAATGGATCGTGTATGTTGGAAAATGGAACTGCCCTGGTAGTGGACTGTAAAAATAATAAACTGAAGAGACTGAGTGGATCATATCAAGTGAGAGATTACTGTGATCTGTCTGGTACACCATTTGCAGTGTGTGCTACTGGCCCACAGGAAGTTGCTGTCACACTATACCATGAAAGAACGATTCAGTTTGCATCCGTGGCAGATAAGATGGAACGAACAAGGTCATTCCGTGTACGAGGTGACTATGCGGACTGCTGTGGAGTGGCCCACAGTAACAACCAACTGTTTGTAGCATGTGGAGGCCCTGGCGCCGTACTAGTATACAACATGTCGGGTAAACTACTGAACACCATACAACAGGACATGCTCACTCGTCCCCGTCATATTACTCCCAGCAGGGACCAGACAAACTTATACATAACTGATGGAAACAAGGGATTGATAACCCTGGATATACATGGTGACATACAGTCACAGTTCACTGATCCAGACCTTGAGTGGGCATATGCAGTCTGTGTGGGGAATAACGATGAGATCTTTGTCTGTGGGTACGACTCAGACAACATCATCCAGATTGGCCGTGATGGAAGTAAGCTAGGTGTTGTGTTGGGAGAGGCGGACGGAATAAAGAAACCACAATCACTGTTCTGGGACAGAGCCAACTCCAGACTCATTGTTACTATGGAAAGCACTAATCACATCAAAGTGTTTAACATGAAGTCATAATCAGATTAAGTTTTTCTCAGAATTATTTCGGAAATAAAATGTATATTGAAATAGGCGGCCATACGATAACTGAGATAGTTCGACAAAACCGTGTTGTACAGGATTTCACGGTGGTCGAACAAACAGAACACGTTATGTTTTCACGGTGATTGACACACAGAACACGTTATGTTTTCACGGTGATTGACAAACAGAACACGTTATGTTTCTACGATACCAGGTATTCAAGGTAATAATTTTCTGACAATCATAAGGGATTGTCATTCAATTCTATAATCCATTGTATATTGACTGTTAAGGATATTAACATGGCTAATAGAGATTTAAAATATTAACTCAGATAAGAGAATGTGTAGTATGATATGCGTGTGTAAATGTTTTAATCAATCTAACATGTATGTGACATGTGTACTCTTCATGTCCATAGTTGGGTTATAGGTTTATCACTTTACAAAACAAGTTGTCTAAACTGACTATGCTGCTTAATTCATGAAATATAAATAGATAACAATACTATCGGAAATAAAATGACTTGAGGATCCATAAACATTAGAATCACATTGACACAAACACACGTATACACGTGCAGGTGCAGACAAGTGGCAGACATATAAAAAACTATGATTTGGACTTAAATTACTGTTGGAATAAAGGATTAATTATTAGAAATTTATATATTTTGAACTTGTACTGGAATTTTGGATTACCGATACTAAAACTATTGAACACAAGATAAGTTTATCTGTTTGGATTATTGAATAGCAGTTTATATTTCCTTTTATTTCTGTTGATTATTTATAGAGGAAAACAAGGATAATTCTAGTTTTATTTCAAAGATTAAAGTGTTTGGCTGCCATTGAAAGTAGCCAAAACTATAACAGAACCATAACAGAACCATAGTTCATATTGTAAATAAGTATTATGTTTAGTTCTGTTTCCAATATTAAAGTGTTTGGCCGCCATTGAAAGTAGCCAGAACTATAACAAAACCATAACAGAACCATAGTTCATATTGTAAATAAGTATTATTTTTAGTTCTGTTTCGAAGATTAAAGTGTTTGGCCGCCATTGAAAGAAGCCAGAACTATTACAGAACCATAACAGAACCATAGTTCATATTGTAAATAAGTATTATTTTTAGTTCTGTTTCCAAGATTAAAGTGTTTGGCCGCCATTGAAAGTAGCCAGAACTATAACAGAACCATAACGTATATTGTAAATAAGTATTATTTTTAGTTCTGTTTCCAAGATTAAAGTGTTTGGCTGCCATTGAAAGTAGCCAGAACTATAACAGAACCATAGCGTTTATTGTAAATAAGTATTATTTTTAGTTCTGTTTCCAAGATTAAAGTGTTTGGCTGCCATTGAAAGTAGCCAAAACTATAACAGAACCATAGCGTTTATTGTAAATAAGTATTATTTTTAGTTCTGTTTCCAAGATTAAAGTGTTTGGCTGCCATTGAAAGTAGCCAGAACTATAACAGAACCATAGCGTATATTGTAAATGAGTATTATTTTTAGCTCTATTTCCTTTAATAAAGTGTTTGGCCGCCATTGAAACAAGCTAGAAGTATAACAGAACAATAGCAAAAACCATAGTTCATATTGTAAATAAGTATTATTTTTAGCTCTGTTACCAAGATTTAAAGTGTTTGGCCGCCATTGAAAGTAGCCAGAACTATAACAGAACCATAGTTCATATTGTAAATAAGGATAATTTTTAGTTATATTTCCAAGATTAAAGTGTTTTGTTGCCATTGAAAGAAGCTAGAACTACAACAGAACCATAACAGAACCATAGCGCATATTGTTAATAACTATTATTTTTAGCTCTGTTACCAAGATTTAAAGTATTTGGCCGCCATTGTAAAAAGCTAGAACTATAACAGAACCATAGTTCATATTGTAAATAAGGAAATTTTTTAGTTATATATCCAAGATTAAAGTATTTGGCAGCCATTGAAAGAAGCCAAAACTATAACAGAACCATAACAGAACCATAGCGCATATTGTAAATAAGGATAATTTTAAGTTCTGTTTCCAAGATTAAAGTGCTTTGTTGCCATTGAAAGAAGCCAGAACTATAACAGAACCATAACAGAACCATAGTTCATATTGTAAATAAAGATAACTTTTAGTTCTGTTTCCAAGATTAAGATTAAAGTGCTTTGTTGCCATTGAAAGAAGCTAGAACTATAACAGAACTATAACAGAACCATAGCGCATATTGTAAATTAATATTATTTTTAGTTCTGTTTTCAAGATTAAAGTGTTTGGTTGCCATTGAAAGTAACCTCAACTATAACGGAACCATAATAAAACCATAGCGCATATTATAAATAAGGATTTTTTTTTTAATTTGATCTCCAAGATTGAAAGTGTTTGGCTGACATTGAAAGTAGCCAGAACTATAACATTGAAAATCTCACGCTGAGGGTAATGTTGACTTTTGTGTTGGAGAAATTACTGTAATCTATCAATCACTTTTTATTTTATATTCGATTATTTGGATATTTTAATTATACTTTAATAATTATATATTATGTATTATAACAATGATAATAAAGTTAAATGAAATATATTTTTGAGGACCATTACTGTGTTTGTTTCTGTCTTCTGTCAATACATTTCTGCACATGCATATAATACTTAGAGTGATGAAAACACCTCGCACTCAAATCAAGAAGTATTACAGAACCCTAACTTGATTATTTTAAGTCAATGTTGTGAACGAATCTCATCTTACATAATTAATAACCGCTCGGTCTGAGCCAGGAATAATTGATCAGTCAGAGTTGAGAACTGTCTGTAAAAAAACATGTTTGAGTCAGGAATAACAACTCTGTCTCAGCTGAGAATAACCACTCTGTCTGAGTTGGGAATAACCACTCTCTATGAGTCGGGAATGACCACTACGTCTGAGTTGGAAATACCAACTACGTCTGAGTTGCGGAAAAACACCCAATATGTGTTGGGAATAATCACTCTGTATGAGTTGGAAATAACCATTCTGGGTTGGGAATAACCACTCTGTATGTGTTGGGAATAACCACTCTGTGTTGGGAATATCCACTCTGTATGAGTTGGGAATAACCACTCCATTTGAGTTGGAAATAACCACTCCATCTGAGTTGGGAATAACCTCCCAGTCTTTGTTGGGAATAACCTCCCAGTCTGTGTTGGGAATAACCTCCCAGTGTGAGTTGGGAATAACCTCCCATTCTGGGTTGGAAATACCACCCAGTCTGGATTGGAAATAACCTCCAAGTCTGAGTTGCAAATAACCTCCCACTCTGAGTTGGAAATAACCTCCCAGTCCGGGTTCGGAATAACCTCCCAGTTCGGGTTGGGAGTAACCTTCCATTCTGGGTTGGGATTAACCTCCCGGTCTGTATTGGGAGTAACCTCCCAGTCTTGGTTGGGAATTACCTCCCGGTCTGGGTTAGGAATAACCACCCAGTCTGGGTTGGGATTACCTCCAAGTCTGTGTTGGGAATAACCTCCCAGTGTGAGCTGGGAATAACCTCCCATTCTTGGTTGGAAATACCACCCAGTCTGGATTGGAAATAACCTCCCAGTCTGAGTTGCAAATTACCTTCCACTCTGAGTTGGAAATAACCTCCCAGTCCGGGTTCGGAATAACCTCCCAGTTCGGGTTGGGAGTAACCTCCAAGTCTGGGTTGGGATTAACCTCCCGGTCTGTATTGGGAGTAACCTCCAGTCTTGGTTGGGAATTACCTCCCGGTCTAGGTTGGAAATAACCACCCAGTCTGGGTTGGGAATAACCTCCCAGTCTGGGTTGGGAATAACCTCCGAGCCTGGGTTGGAAATAACCACCATGTTTGGGTTGGGAATAACCTCAAAGTCTGGGTTGGAAATAACCACCCAGTCAGGGTTGGGAGTAACCTCCCAGTCTGTGTTGGGAGTAACCTCCCAGTCTGGGTTGGAAATAACCACCCCGTTTCAGTTGGGAATAACCTCCCAGTCTGAGTTGGGAATAACCACTCTGTCTGAGTTGGGAATAACCACTCCCAGTCTGAGTTGGGACTTACCACCCAGTCTGTGTTGGAAATAACCTCCAAGTCTGTGTTGGTAATAACCTCCCAGTATGAGTTTGAAATAACCACTCAGTATGGGAGTGGTTATTTAGTTTAAATATTGTTTAAACTAAATAACCACTCCCAGTCTGAGTTGGGAATAACCTTCCAGTCTGAGTTGGGAATAACCACCCAGTCTGTGTTGGGAATAATCTCCAAGTCTGAGTTGGAGATAACCTCCCAGTCTGTGTTGGGAATAATCTCCCAGTCTGTGTTGGGAATAACCTCCCAGTCTGAGTTTGAAATAACCATTCCCAGTCTGAGTTGTGAATAACGTCCCAGTCTGAGTTGGGAATAACCACCCAGTCTGTGTTTGGAATAATCTCCCAGTCTGAGTTGGGAATAACCTCCCAGTCTGTGTTGGGAATAATCACCCAGTCTGTGTTGGGAGTAACCTCCCAGATTGGGTTGGAAATAACCACCCAATCTGGGTTGGGAATAACCACTCCCAGTCTATGTTGGGAATAATCTCCCGTCTGGGTTGGAAATAACCACCCAGTCTGAGTTGGGAATAACCTCCCAGTCTATGTTGGAACTAACCTCCCAATCTGAGTTGGGAATAACCTCCCAATCTGAGCAGGGAATAACCACCCAGTCTACGTTGGAAATTTTCGAATATCCCCTCATTTTGATTCTTGTAAAATGTACATGTACTTGTAATACAATGAATAAAATTTAATATATGAAAAACTTGGTGATTAACTTTGTAGGATATATATATATACTCTGGAAAAATATTAGGGGGAAAATAGTTCAAACAAGTACAAAGAAACATTAGTAGTCTTTGGGAAGCGAGCCAGTAAGTCCACTGTGTTCAGACAATATTCTGACATAACCATCACAAAAGCAAACTATCTGCCAATGCAGAAGTAACTCATTTATAAATTTAAATAACAATATATGTTTATATACATACAATTATAATTGCATTGTTTATTGTATCATTCAATGCCGAGAGAAATTCGCTACCAATGATGTTGTGTTAAGCGTCATATTGTGACATTGTCTACTCGAGACAGTATTCTGAGCACTGCCACACTGGAGTATCATGCCACAGACACATGGTAAGATAACACACCCAGTCACATTACACTGCCACACTGGAGTATCATGCCATAGACACATGGTAAGATAACACACCCAGTCACATTACACTGCCACACTGGAGTATCATGCCACAGACACATGGTAAGATAACACACCCAGTCACATTACACTGCCACACTGGAGTATCATGCCACAGACACATGGTATGATATTACACCCGGTCACATTACACTGCCACACCGGAGTATCATGCCACAGACACATGGTATGATATTACACCCGGTCACATTACACTGCCACACCGGAGTATCATGCCACAGACACATGGTATGATAACACACCCGGTCACATTACATTGCCACACTGGAGTATCATGCCACAGACACATGGTATGATAACATACCCAGTCACATTACATTGCCACACCGGAGTATCATGCCGCAGTCACATGGTACGATAACACAACCAGTCACATTACACTGCCACACCGGAGTATCATGCCGCAGACACATGGTACGATAGCACAACCAGTCACATTACACTGCCACACTGGAGTATCATATTGCAGACACATGGTATGATAACACACCCAGTCACATTACACTGCCACACTGGAGTATCATGCCGCAGACACATGGTATGATAACACACCCAGTCACATTACACTGCCACACTGGAGTATCATGCCACAGACACACGGTATGATAACACACCCAGTCACATTGCACTGCCACATTGGAGTATCATGCCGCAGACACACGGTATGATAACACCCCCAGTCACATTGCACTGCCACACTGGAGTATCATGCCGCAGACACACGGTATGATAACACACCCAGTCACATTACACTGCCACACCGGAGTATCATGCCGCAGACACATGGTATGATAACACATCCAGTCACATTGCACTGCCACACCGGAGTATCATGCCGCAGACACATGGTATGATAACACACCCAGTCACATTGCACTGCCACACCGGAGTATCATGCCACAGACACATGGTATGATAACACACCCAGTCACATTACACTCACACCAGGCCAACCAGACCCAGAATTATCCTCTAGATGCTGTCCGCCGAGCGAGAAGCTTCTAGTGCCATTTTTTCAAGTATTTGGTATGACCCGGCCGGGGTTCTACCACTAGCCTAATCTGCGGTCTCCACCAGAGTGGAAAAGTTACAAAGATAAATCAGTAGCTTACATTGCTAATCAAATGTTCAACAAACACAGGCTGTCAATCAAACAAGAAAATATCGGCGGAACCGATGGATGCTCCCCCAAGTGAGTGTTTGACTCTGTACCATATGGTAATGATATTGAACGGGGGAGATAAGTGCGAGAGTTCTAAAGAGAAGTCAATACATTATTTTTTTTTTCGTGATATAATACATTGTACAACATACTTTGAAATAGGTCATTATGCACTTGACAGAACTCATTCGCAAATCATTGAACTGGAACAAAATGAAAATATGCGCATATCCTAGCTAGTTTTACAAAATTAAAACCAGATGTTGTAGCAAAATAGCGCCATGAAAACAATATGCACATCTTCACGTGGTAATCATGCATCCTAGCAAGTTTCATAAAATTCAAACCAGAGGTTGTAGAGAAATAGAGCGGAGAAGAATTTGGTCACAGACATAATGAAAGGACCATAACTCCGTGAAAAATCATCGAACCGGAACATAATCACAGCAAGTTTCATAAAATTCCAACATGGGGTTGTAGAGAAATAGTGCAGATAAGAATTTGGCTAGACAGAATCCAAGGGATATAAATCCGCGAAAAAAAATCATCGAATCGGAAAACAAAGACAATATGCGTATCTGCACTTGGTAATGATGCATCCTAGCAAGTTTCATGAAATTCCAACCTGAGGTTGTAGAGAAATAACATGGACAAGAATTTGGTCACAGACTCAATTAAAGGGCCACAACTCCATGAAAAATCATCGAACCGGAACACAGACGATATGTGCATCTCCACTTGGTAGTGATGCATCCTAGCAAGTTTCATAAAATTTCAACCAGAGGTTGTAGAGAAATAGCCTGGACAAGAACATGGGGATGGACGCACGCACGGACGAAGCAGCGACTGTATGCTTCCCCCCTTTGGGGGAGCATTAAAAGTTAACAAGTGAAAGATAATCCAATCATTTATAATTTTGGTTCCAGTGCCACCATTTTCCTTAAACAAGCTGACACTATCTAAGTAAACACTACATTGTATTTACTTGGACAAATAATGCCACATGACCAGTGAGCGAAGCCATAGTCGTTCTCCCATCAGGTCAATTGGCTGACAATATCTAAGTAAACACTACATTGTATTTACTTGGACAAATAATGCCACATGACCAGTGAGCGAAGCCATAGTCGTTCTCCCTTCAGGTCAATTGCTCATGCTGAATAATAATTTATGTTGACTGAAAATTGGTAAAACAAAAAACTACAAGACAGCATTTACATAATATTTATTTTATTGATGTTTGAAAGTATTGTGAAATACCATGACATTACAATACATGCATGCTAAAAGCATCATTCAATCACTGGCCATGAACAGCACATATAATATACAAACTCACAAGTAGAGATTATAAACAAAGTTAACTAGACGTAAAAAACAACACTATAGTGTTTCACTATTGATAAATACATTTAGAATACGGTAATCTTTTACAGATGTATGAATAAATTCTCAGTAACAAATATACCAGGATATCATAGTTATATCCCTTTATAAATCATTTGTACCATTTCATCAATTAAATATCATTCAAAGACAACATTAGTTAAATAGCTTTCTTGCAATAAGTTTAAAATAGAAAAAATGTGGCAATTTGAGGGTCATTATAAAAGTAACAAGACAATATGAGGGTCATTGCAGAAAAAATGTAACAACATGAAGGGAATAGCAGAAATAATGTGACAATAAGAGAGTCATGTTAAACAATTGGAAGAAACTGCCAAACTTCTACGTAGAGTCACATGTTCTACAGTGTTGTATTATTCTTGTTACCACTGTACTCTCTATTTGTTGTCCTCTTAAACAAAATGAAACTTTCAGATGCAGGATTATCGACAACCTCGGCAGCAAATCAATTTGTTCTCAATCAATATATACCACAAGAAATACAGGAGTAAAATATGATACAGCAGAGGAGATATCAAAATGTATTTTGTTTAATTGTGTCAGTTCATGCACTGCCACTCGATGTTTAATCAATATCATCCAAGTCTCATTAAAAAAAAATAACAATCTGGTGGTATACGTTGTTACTCAAACATTCACACATCTTTATAAAGGTAACAAAGAAACTGATAAAAGTTGATTAGTTTAAAGATGCAGATACCATGTTATTTAAAAACAGGTTTATAAAAGTGATCTTACTGTTCGTTTTCATTTTCTTTAGTATAATGAAACCAAAAAGTTTAGTCAGTAAAAAAACATGGGAAATCCTATAGGGTACATTTAAAGCCGGATGTGTGCCTGGATATGGAAATGATGTTTTGAAGATGCAGATTGAAATTGAATTTGGGTTTGTAACAAACAGAATCGGTGTTTAAATAAAATATACAAACTTTAATTCTGGCGATATCCGTCGTCCTGATCGTTCTTATTTCAATGTAAAGGGAGGTAATTCACCAAGTTCTTAGCTTTCAAGAGGGAATGCATTTACAGTGATGATATGTTATGATTTTAGTTACAAGTTTTACATTCTGTGGTGTAATATATCATCATTTACACAGTTTCAGTTGTTTAACTAGACAAATAGTTATTTTACGAAAAGCTGTTATACATAAAGGGGCAATAACCCTCAGCCAAACTATAGTAAAAATCCAAAAATATGTTGATGTTGCTCTACATACTTTGACAAATGTAGTTAAATTTGAAAAAAATATCGAATTCTTATTTTGTATTTTAGTTGAACTTGCATGAAAGTAGCGACTAAACTTTTGAATCTCAGTATATGTATTGTTTCTTATTACCATAGGTGAGTCAAGGAACTATTTTTATTCAGCTTATAATGAGGAATATATGTTAATAATAGTATGTTCTGCAATTTTAACGAAATATGAGGTTGTTTTAAACTGTATTTGGAATTGACAGGTGTGGAAGGACCCTTTGTCTGCCCCCTCCCCTCCCTCCCCTCTTTCTCTCCTCAGTTGATACGCCAGTGCTTATCACAGATACATTTGTTTTTTAAAGTTATAAAGTTGCCTTTCAATATCTGACACATAACTCATAAAAAAAACAATATCAAACACACAATTCAAAAACAGTAGCAATGTTTTGAATCAGAATGTTCCATACATGAATGGTGGATGATCACAAACTATACGGACAACTTTCATATACACAAAATGACTTTTACATATACACTGCAAAAAAAAAAACAATACAAATTATATCTTAATCGCGATTCCATGTAAATATTTCAATACCTACATTCTTTAAAGATTTAAATGCTTCCAGATTGTTTTTCAGTCCTTTTCCTACTACTCAAGGGTGTGTATGTCCTATTCCATCAACAAATCTGGATGCCAGATATAGCTACGACGTGTTGAAAATAGCTTTAAACACCATTCAGAACAAAACACAATCTCATAGGTTTCTACAAATTACTTACAATGTTATGATTACACAAAAATCCCAGTTTTTCTTTTATTATCATTACATGGATTTCTTAAAGGGACTAAATGTTATTTTCAACATATAAAAGATTATTTGTTTGATACAGTTTTGATTGTGAAGCAAAACCTAAGACTGAATCCTAGTAGAACCAGCATCCTTCCACAAGTAACTGGCAATTACAGACCCCTTTAACTGGCAATTAAAGACCCCTATAATGATATACATCCCCCTATAACTGGCAATTACAGATCCCTATAACTGGCAATTACACACCTCTATAACTGGCTATTACACACCCTTATAATGATATACACAACCCTTTAACTGGCAATTACACACCCCTATAATGATATACACACCCCTATAACTGGCAATTACAGACCCCTATAATGATATACACCCACCTATCCTCTATACTCATGTAACACAATCCTGAATCACATGTACCATATGTTTATGATCACACTGAATGCATGGTAAAACAAATCATTTTACTTTCACTATCAAGATATTTAAACAAGAGGGCCAAATTGGCCCTAAATCGCTCACCTGTGGCACAGGATGTATTAATAATCTGATTTGGCCAGTTCAAAAAACATCTGGGATACTATGGTTATATAACTACTGTGCAAGTTTGGTGAGAATCAAATGAAAAATGCAGGTGCTAGAGAGCACACAAAGTCAAATAGTGTTTTTTTTATTAATTCAAAGGCCACAACTCTGACATTAATAATCCAATTTCGTCAGTTCAATAACTTGTTCGAGATATAATGATTATTTAACTACTGTGTAAGTTTGGTGAGAATCAAATGAAAAATACGGGTGCTAGAGTGCACACAAGGTCAAAAAATGCATTTTTTTATTAATTCAAGGGTCATAACCCTGACATTTATTATCCGATTTGGCCAGTTCAAAAACTTGTCTGAGATATTATGACTTTAAAACTTCTGTGTAAGTATAGTGAAAATCCAATGAAAAATGCGAATGTTAGAGTGCACATTACAAAAAATTTCACGGACAGACGACGGACACCAGGCGATCAGAATAGCTCACCTTGAGCTTTGCACAGATGAGCTAAAAACATGTTGACAATATGGCATTTATAAACATGTCGACAACATAGTTTTTATAATAGAAACATTTACAAATATGAACCTTTCTCACATGCAGACAGATGATAAAATAATGGAAACATAAAATATGAAGATGAAAACAGAAAAGACAATTATAATTTCATAAAACAATTTCATAAAATAAAACAAAACCATACATTGCATTGATTATATGAAGAACACTGGTATATAAAAGTTTTCTAGAAATCGGAAGAAAACAAACAAGACAAATTATATCTTTAAATTCTTTATGTTTACATTTGGTATTTTATTTGGTTTAGGAATTACATTTTGAACCAATGAGACTACCAAAAAATAACTAAGTTATATGGACCAAAAGTAGATTGTCCAGTCCGTAAACCTGCGTATGGACTTCAACACCATGTAGTATTTGTTAAATCTATCATAGTTTATGTACTAAAATTACAATAAAAGTTTGTGTCAGTACAGTGCTGTAGTAGACATGTTTGAAAACCTATATATACAGAAGGATAAAGAAACAAGGGGAGTATTTCAGGGCCATTGTAAGTGATATCTACAGCTCTGAAATTAACCCCGCGTTTCTTTATCTGTCCAGCATATACCTTACATGAAAAACAGCAAATGATAATTTTAAACCAACTGAGCTTTGTGGTGTGGGTAATGATAATGTAAAATTTAAAGAATATTCAGAAGGCTATCATTTACTCGGAACATTTCAACTTCACAATGGGTTTGTTTACTCTGTATATCAAAACTGATAAATACATCTTTGGAATTACTAATGATGAACCTATTATGCGTTTATATGGTCATCACATGATACCCCAGATATTTCCATCTAATGAATATTCATATCAATGACACTCTCATCCCTCCCCTGAATAATCACTTGTAATATTTATTCATAACAAAGATTCTCCAATCTAATGAATATTCATATACTGAAAATTATTATCTGATGCATATTCATGAACTTGATACTTAAATCCTATTCATAATACTTCCATTTATATGCGGAAAACTCCATTCTCCATATTTATATTGTGGAAACAATCATCTTATGAAATCAACATCCCAGACACGCCCAATTTACCTGCATTTATAATGCAGGTACTCTCAACTAATAAATATTCATATTCCACGAATACTCTCATCTAATGAATATAAATATCCAAGAATGATCATCTCATTGATTTTCATGCATATGCCCATCTTATGTATTTCAATATATCTCATGTCTATGAATATCTGACCCACTCATTTCATCTATATTTATATCCAAGACATTTCCATCTCATTTGTATTCGTCTCCAAAATGTTCCCTTATCACCCATCTCATTTCTATATGAAGGCATCCGGCTCTGTGTCCCAGACATCCCATAGCTTGAACAAACTTCACACCAGACCTGCATACATTTACAACACACAGACTGTGTTTATCATTTCTCAATATCTTTAATTTTATTAACATAATTGATCAACATAATCATAAATGACGGCTTAACCCTTACAATTCTAACATTGCAGTTCATTAACACATAAAGGGTATTTTGATAAATTTAAGGGGTTTCCATCATTATCTTTATCTATATATATATATATATATACATATATATATATATATAAATAGACAAGTATAAAATAGAAAACAAAACAAAAAAGTAGTAAATGAAACAATACAAGAATATAGACATACATTGGACTGTCCATGTTACTGTACGAGATTATATAAGTATATTGTCCCAATGCCAACACTGCTGGCGTTTAATTCCTGGTACTTATAAACAATGTACTGATTATTATAATAAACAACTCTGATCATCCAACATTTCTGTCTCTATATTTTGACCTTCAGCAATGATGATATATTGTCCTTCAGCAAGGATGATATATTGACCTTTGTCAAGGATTGTATATTGACATTCATCAAGGATGATATATTGACCTTTATAACGGATGATATCAAGGATGATATATTGACCTTCAAGGATGATATATTGACCTTCATCAAAGATGATGTATTGAATTTCATCAAGGATGATATATTGACCTTCATCAAGGTTGATATATTGACTTTCATCTAGGACGATATATTCTGACCTTTGTCAAGGATTATATATATTGACTTTCATCAAGGATGATATATTGACCTTTATAAAGGATGATATCAAGGATGATATATTGACCTTCAAGGATGATATATTGACCTTTAACAAAGATGATGTATTGAATTTCATCAAGGATGATATATTGACCTTCATCAAGGTTGATATATTGACTTTCATCTAGGACGATATATTCTGACCTTTGTCAAGGTTGATATATATTGACTTTCATCAAGGATGATATATTGACCTTCAAGGTTGATATATTGACTTCATCAAGGATGATGTATTGACATTCAAGGTTGTTATGTTGACTTCATCAAGGATAATATATTCTGACCTTTATCAAGGTTGATATATTGACCTTCATCAAGGATGATATTTTGACCTTTAAGGTTGATACATGATTTCAAGGATGATATATTGACCATCAAGGTTGATATATTGACTTCATCAAGGATGATATATTCTGACCGTTATCAAGGATGATATATTGACTTTCAAGGTTGATATATTGACTTCATCAAGGATGATATATTCTGACCTTTATCAAGGATGATATATTGACCTTCAAGGTTGATATATTGACTTCATCAAGGATGATATATTCTGACCGTTATCAAGGATGATATTTTGACCTTTAATGTTGATATATTGATTTCATCAAGGATGATATATTGAACATCAAGGTTGATATATTGACTTCATCAAGGATGATATATTCTGACCGTTATCAATGATGATATATTGACCTTCAAGGTTGATATATTGACTTCATCAAGGATGATATATTCTAACCGTTATCAAGGATGATATATTGACTTCATCAATGATGATATATTCGGACTGTTATCAAGGATGATGTACATTAAGACATCAAAGTCATATTGTTGTACAACTTTCTTCAAGAAAATGTAAACTCGTAATTTGCTGAACACATCTACAACAATGTAGACCAGACAGCAAGTTAGTCACAGTCTTATTGTGGTTTTGTCTTCATTGTTTGGCTATCAGTCAGTAAATTATTACTGGCACACCTTCTGATAAATAATGAGATGGCCCAAAAACAGATATGGAAGAGTCTATTCAATGGATTTTGTGTTGCAACCCCCTAAACTGAATACCGAGCCACAATGAGCCAGCATGTGATCATTCATGCAGCACACACAGACAAACATGGTAATAATTATAAAATGAACTATAATTAACTTGATGCGGAGAAAAGCTCTACCATGTAGTTAAACCAACAAACCCAATATAGCATTTCTACTAGCGTGTTCACCAGTATTGATCATGGCAGATATATGGAATGAAATCTTGGATAATTAGAGTCAATTATCAATAATATATAAAAATATGGTTTGGCAGACGCCTTGATATTGTGTTTATGGTTGGCATTTTAACTAGGCGCGCCCGCCGTAGTCTGGTCTGTACATTTCTGTATTGTTATTCACAAATAATTATTCTCCATATATATTATATATCATAATGAACATCTGAAAAGATCCCAAAAATCGGAAATTCTGTTGTAAATTTAATTATCTCCTTTTGTACAAAAGTGCACATAATGTAGAAAAGACAAATCTTGAAAACACGATCCATGCTTAATAACAGGTGCCAATTAATTGGCAAGGTAACAGTACCTGGTGCTGTCACATTTACCTGATCCAAGTACCAGTTAAACCGGGTCCACACTGTTGCATGCCCTGTAGTGTGAACAAATAAATAAAACAACTTCCAGTCAAAATAGTGACAGAATATAAATTGTAATAAAGTACTTGCTAATAACATTCTATAAAAATAAAATAAACAATTCACTAGCTGACTAACAGATATGGCAGAGAACAATTTACAGTTACATGTAAATATACCAAATATGGCAGAGAACAGTTTACATGTAAATATACCAGATATGTCAGGGAACAGTTTACATGTAAGTATACCAGATTTGGCAGATGATAGTTTACATGTAAATAAACCAGATATGGCAGAGAATAGTTTACATGTGAATATACCATATATGGCAGAGAACAGTTTACGTGTAACAATACCAGATATGGCAGAGGATAGTTTACATGTAAATATACCAGATATGGCAGAGAATAGTTTACATGTGAATATACCATATATGGCAGAGAACAGTTTACATGTAAATATACCAGATATGGCAGAGAATAGTTTACATATAAATAATATAGCAGATATTCCAAAGAACAGTTTACATGTAAGCATACCAGATATGGCAGAGAATAGTTTACATGTAAATAAAGCAGATATACAAAAGGACAGTTAACATGTAAATATACTAGATATGGCAGAGAATAGTTTACATGTGAATATACCATATATGGCAGAGAACAGTTTACGTGTAACAATACCAGACATGGCAGAGAACAGTTTACATGTAAATATACCAGATATGGCAGAGAATAGTTTACATATAAATAATATAGCAGATATTCCAAAGAACAGTTTACATGTAAGCATACCAGATATGGCAGAGAATAGTTTACATGTAAATAAAGCAGATATACAAAAGGACAGTTAACATGTTAATATACCAGATATGGCAGAGAATAGTTTACATGTAAATAAAACAGATATACCAAAGGAAAGCTTACATGTAAATATACCAGATATGGCAGAGAATAGTTTACATGTAAATATAGCAGATATACCAAAGAACAGTTTAAATGTAAATATACCAGATATGACACAGAACAGTTTACATGTAAATATCCTAGATATGGCAGAACATAGCTTACATGTAAATATACCAGATATGACAAAGAACAGTTTACATGTAAATTTATCAGATATGACAAAGAACAGTTTACATGTAAATATACCAGATATGACAGAGAACAGTTATGTAATATTCCGGTAGTATCTGACCTTTACTTTTACAGGGTAAATTTCAACTTTCTTATGTAAACTTTGGTTAATCTGGACATAAACCTTTGCCATTCTCATTCATTTACTGGTCTATAAACCGTGTCAATGAGCAAATCAAGAGACATTATACAATGATGTAAACCATTCAGGCAAACCAATGTCTTGTTAATATTCTGTCTATAGGTTGCTATAATTATACACTGATATATCTGTAAAGAATTAAGGTGAATACTGTTGTTTTTTTTCAACCAGAGAAATAAATATATGAAATAAACTATAACAACAACAAAAATTAACAAGTAGATGATGTCGGTGGGCGTCGCTGTTTCCCGGTCGACGACTGGGTTAACTGGTTACTCAGTGTTGAGCCGAGACAGAGCCTAGACGGGGCCATCATACCTCCGGGAAGTTGAAACACCATTGTCCCTACAGCTGCTACGCCATCGTCTGTTGGTTCTATTGCTATGGGGACAATGTTCAAACAATCGCGTAATAATACTGGTGACATATTGTTTGTTTCACTGGGAAGTAACGGTGTCCTGTCAGTAACTTTTCTACCTCTATTACGTAAGTTTGGTGAAATGTTAAGCGGATTTACAGCATGATCTATTAACACTAACACTTTGGCAAATGGTCGAGAAGCCATGTGAAGCATCTCTCGCGCCCTCTGTTGGCGAGTCCTCCGTGCGTCAAACCCTTGCTTAGTCTTCCACAAAAGTACACACATTGCAAGGAACAGAAAGAAACAGGAGAAAAACACAGAGAAGAAGACAAACAGGTCTATATGGGGCTGGTCCTGCCTGAAGTACAAATTACCCATTGTTTTGTTGCGTGTTCCATACCCCGTGCTTACAAATACCATAAAAAAACGTGAAGATTTCAGGTCTAACTTCTCATTAGGTAACGTAATCACTAGACGACTCTGCACATTTTTTATCACTAGTATTGTGTCTAACTTGTTCACCGTGATGAACGTGTTAATATTCTTTGCTTTCACTTCTCTAATCACCATGTCTCTGGTCATTCCAGATCTGTTTGTGTAACGGTTACTTCGCTGAAATCTACCAGCAAAGTCGTTTTAGTCCACCATGTCTAACTTGACATTGTGGACACCCGTTCTGTCGTCAACGTCCACGACGAAAGTCTGATTGTAGGGGGAGAAGTAAACATCTATACCTGGAACAGACACAGGGGAAATCAATTAAATATAACTGTTGATATAAATAATACTGCAAAAAGAATTGTGGTGAATCAATAGCCATTTGTTATCTGAGGGATATCTATGAGAGAGAGATAAATCAAGAAATTGAATCATTCTATACATGGATTCCCACTGACAGTTTAACGAAGGTAAGACGATAAGCAGAGATTGTATTTTGTGTAACATATGGAAGGAGATGGATGGAGAATTTATGTAACTTACCCCCAATTGTAACATCAATTGTCACTCGAATGTCAACATTCACATATTTGGGTTGAACCGCAAAGAAGACAGTTCTGCCTGGGTACAGCGGTGAGGGACTTCTGTACACTCTGCCTGCGTGGACGGATCAAAACAGTAGTCTCGATTGACAGTCATTGTGCGATAACAATGATGTCCATTTGTAGGCTTGCCCACGAAGTATTCTTTACACTCAGCACACTGTATGTAAAATTACAGATATAAGTAATGTAATGTAGAGGACTTCTAACTTAGTTATGACAAAGAAAGAAAGAGTCAATGAAGACCACACACATATTTATGTTCTGTGCTTATGTTAACACAAATATTTATGCATTGTAATCATCTCATCTCAAAACAAACATTAACAACAATAAAAACAAAACTTACACTAAGTCTTACTAGTCTGTGTTTCACAGCAATAAAAACAACCTACACATACTAGTCTGTGTTTCATAGCAATAAACACAACCTACACATACTAGTCTGTGTTTCACAGAAATAAACACAACCTACACTCACTAGTCTGTGTTTCAAGGCAATAAACACAACCTACACTTATCTGTCTTTCATGGCAATAAAACACAACCTACACTCACTAGTCTGTGTTTCATGGCAATAAACACAACCTACATTTACCAGTGTTTCATGGCAATAAACACATCCTACACTTACTTGTGTTTCATGGCAATAAACACATCCTACATTTACCCGCATTTCTTGGCAATTAACACAATCTACACTTACCGGTGTTTCATGGCAATAAACACATCCTACACTTACCTGTGATTCATGGCAATAAACACATCCTACACTTACCTGTGATTCTTGGCAATAAACACATCCTACACTTACCTGTGATTCATGGCAATAAACACAATCTTCACTTACCCATGATTCATGGCAATAAACACATCCTACACTTACCTGTGATTCATGGCAATAAACACATCCTACACTTACCTGTGAGTCATGGCAATAAACACATCCTACACTTACCGATGATTAATGGCAATAAACACATCCTACATTTACCTGTGTTTCATGGCAATAAACACATCCTACACTTACCTGTGATTCATGGCAATAAACACAATCGACACTTACCCATGATTCATGGCAATAAACACATCCTATATTTACCTGTGATTCCTGGCAATAAACACAACCTACAATTACCTGCGTTTCATGGCAATAAACACAATCAACACTTACCTGTGTTTCATAGCACTCTATTTCACTTTTGCCCTCTGGACTACACCTGGTCTCTGTGTTGTTTGTACAGTGACAGTTGAGGCCACTGTTGCTGTCACATTGGTTACTGTGTCCATTACACTTACACCTGCAACACAGAGAATAAATCAACACAAGTTTGCATAAACAGAAAGGTTACATTGGCATATCCAGTTTTACTGGTGGAGGAAAACTGAATCTGAGTAGAACCACCATCATTCTTCAAGAAACTTGCAAACTTTCGCACATTAATTTTTTGGACCAAGCGACTCAAACCTAAGACCTGTGCTGTAAGAGGTAAAGTGATTTTTAAATGATGCCTTATACCAATCGGTACATGACTCTCACTGTGATGATGTATATATAAAGACTTTGCACATGCTTCTTTTTGTATCACAGTGTATAATTATATATAGCCTACTTTGTATACACCCCTCCCTGTATTGTAGTACATATACATACTTTACATTGCATGTGCATCTTTCTGTGTCACAGGATATATAATTATACAGTTTACTTTGTACACACCCCTCCCTGTACTGCAGTATATATAAACACTTTACATTGCATGTGCATCTTTTTGTGTCACAAGATATATAATTACACAGCTTACTTTGTATACACCCATCCCTGTAGTGTAGTACATATACATACTTTACATTGCATCTGTCTGTGTCACAAGATATATAATTGAACAGCTTACTTCATATACACCCCTCCCTATAGTGTAGTGCATATACATACTTTACATTGAACATGCATTTTTCTGTGTCACAGGATACATAATTATACAGCTTACTTTGTATACACCCCTTCATGTATTGTAGTACATATACATACTTTACATTGCATGTGCATCTTTCTGTGTCACAGGATATATAATTATACAACTTACTTTGTACACACCCCTCCCTGTATTGTAGTACATATACATACTTTACTTTACAGGTGCCTCTTTCTGTGTCACAGATATATAATTATACAGCTTACTTTGTACACACCCTCCCTGTATTGTAGTACATATACATACTTTACTTTGCATGTGCATCTTTCTGTGTCACAGGATATATAATTATACAGCTTACTTTGTACACACCCCTCCCTGTATTGTAGTACATATACATACTTTACTTTGCATGACCATCTTTTTGTGTCACAGGATATATAATTATTCAGTTTACTTCGTATACAACCCATCCTGTATTGTAGTGCATAAATACAACATTCTTTGTGCATGCCCTTTTCTGTCATAGTGTATTTAATACATACATGAATCTCCCTTTTGTGTCAGTGTAATGTTTTTAACTTTTTATACTAAATACTTAGATCATGCTCCTTCCTGTGTTGTAGTGTAAACACGTCTACTTACAACTTACTTTGTACACGGCCCTCCCTATCTGTGTTATAGTGTAAACATATGTCTATATACAATTTACTTTGTATATGCCCTTCCCTATGTTGTAGTGTAAACGTGTGTCTATATACAACATACATTGTACAGGGCCATCCCTTCCTGTGTTGTAGGGCAAACATGTCTATATACGACTAACTTTTATATGCTCCTCCCTGTGTTTGTATTTATATATAACATATGTCTATATACAACTTACTTAGTACACATTCCCTCCCTCCCTGTGTTGTAGTGTAAACATATGTCTTTATACATCTTACTTTGTATATGCCCCTCCTTGTATTAATGTGTAAACATATGTCTTTATATAACTTACTTTGTACATGACCCTCCCTCTCTGTGTTGCAGTCTAAACATGGGTCTTTATATAACTTACTTTGTACACGGCCTACCATCCCTGTGTTGCAGTGAAAACATATGTCTATATACAAATTACTTTGTGTATGTCCCTCCCTGTGTTATAATGTAAACATATGTCTATATACAACTTAATATGTACATGGCACTCCCTCCCTGTAATGAAGTGTAAACATGTGTTTATATACAACTTACTTTGTATATGCCCCTCCCTGTTTGTGTGTGTAAACATATGTCTATATACAACTTACTTTGTATATGCCCCTCCCTCCCTGTGTTGTAGTGTAAACATATGTCTATATACAACTTACTTTGTACATGGTCTTCCCTCCCTGTTCTGTAGTGTAAACATGTGTCTATATACAACTTACTTTGTACACGACCCTCCCTCCTTGCTGTAGTGCAAACATGTCTATATACAACTTACTTTGTATATGCCTCTCTCCGTGTTAAAGTGTAAACATATGTCTATATACAACTTAATTTGTACATGGTCCTCCCGCCCTGTATTGTAGTGTAAGCATGTGTCTATATACAACTTACTTTGTATACTAGTATACCCCTCCCTGTGTTATAGTGTAAGCATGTGTCTATATACAACTTACTATGTACATTGCACTCCCACCCTGTAATGTAGTGTAAGCATGTGTCTATATACAACTTACTTTGTATATGCCCTCTCCCTGTGTTATAGTGTAAACATGTGTCTATATACAACTTACTTTGTATATGCCCCTCTCTGTGTTATAGTGTAAGCATGTGTCTATATACAACTTACTTTGTATACTAGTATACCCCTCCCTGTGTTATAGTGTAAGCATGTGTCTTTATACAACTTACTTTGTACATGGCACTCCCTCCCTGTAATGTAGTGTAAACATGTGTATATATACAACTTACTTTGTATACTAGTATACCCCTCCCTGTGTTATAGTGTAAGCATGTGTCTATATACAACTTACTATGTACATGGCACTCCCTCCCTGTAATGTAGTGTAAACATGTGTATATATACAACTTACTTTGTATATGCCCCTCCCTGTTTTGTGTGTAAACATGTGTTTATATACAACTTACTTTGTATATGCCCCTCCCTCCTTGTGTTGTAGTGTAAACATATGTCTATATACAACTTACTTTGTACATGGTCTTCCCTCCCTGTTCTGTAGTGTAAACATGTGTCTATATACAACTTACTTTGTATATGCCCCTCTCTGTGTTATACTGTAAGCATGTGTCTATATACAACTTGCTTTGTATATGCCCTCTCCCTGTGTTGTAGTGTAAACATGTGTCTATATACAACTTACTTTGTGTATGCCCCTCTCTGTGTTACAGTGTAAGCATGTGTCTATATACAACTTACTTTGTATATGCCCTCTCCCTGTGTTATAGTGTAAACATGTGTCTATATACAACTTACTTTGTATTTGCCCCTCTCTGTGTTATAGTGTAAGCATGTGTTTATATACAACTTACTTTGTATATGCCCCTCTCTGTGTTATAGTGTAAACATATGTCTATATCCAATTTACTTTGTACATGGCCCTCCATCCCTGTGTTGTAGTGTAAACATAATGTCTAAATACAACTTACTTTGTATATGCCCCTCCCTGTGTTATAGTGTAAACATATGTCTATATACAATTTACTTTGTACATTTCCCTTCATCCCTGTGTTGTAGTGTAAGCATAATGTCTATATACAACTTACTTTATGCACGGCCCTTCTGGTGACGTGTGGTAAGCGGAAGTAGCCCGGCTGACATTGCTGACATCGCTGCATGTGTGTGTCATCCTTACAGTCCATACAGTAAGTGTCATTCTTTGTTTCTGGACCACGGTGTAGGATCTTGCCAAACTGAAGCACACAAGTTTTAACATGATACACATCATGTACTGACAAATAGAAAACGCAGCAGTGATCTAGGGTTAGAGCAACCATCTTGCATGCAGAAGGTCATGGGTTCGATCACCTGCCGGGTCATATCAAAAACTTGAAAACTGGTACTAGAAGCTTTCTTGCTTGAGGCTCAGGCTTTAGAGGATAGTTCTAGGTCTGTTTGACTCAGTGTATAATGTGACCGGGTGGGGTATCATACCATGTGACATGATACTCCAGTGAAGCAGCACTTAGAATAAGGTCTCAAGTAGACATCGTCGCTATATAAGTGAAACATTTTTGAAAGCACAGCTAAACACCAAACAAACCAACAACTCACATTCAGCCATAATCATACAATGTGTATTTATTTATATGGACATCATTATACAACAAATGTTTACCCTATATCTAAACTGGGTATATTTGGTGTCTGGATCATGTAAATGCTTACCCTATATCTAAACTGGGCAGATTTGGTGTCTAGATCATGTAAATGCTTACCCTAGTAAATATCTAAATAGGGCAGATTTGGTGTCTGGGTCATGTAAATATTTACCCTAGATCTAAACTGGGCAGATTTGTCGTCTGGATATTGTAAATGCTTACCCTAGATCTAAACTGAACAGATATGGTGTCCAGATCATGTTAATGCTTACCCTAGATATGAACTGGGCAGATTTAAAAACTGGATCATGTAAATGCTTACCCTCAATCTAAACTGGGCAGATTTGGTGTCTAGATCATGTTAATGCTTACCCTAGATCTAAACTGGGCAGATTTGGTGTCTGGATCATGTAAATGCTTACCCTCTATCAAAACTTGGCAGATTTGGTGTCTAGATCATGTTAATGCTTACCCTAGATCTAAACTGGGCAAATTTGGTGTCTAGGTCATGTAGATCTCAACTGGGCAGATTTGGTGTCTAGATCATGTTAATGCTTACCCTATATCTAAACTGGGCAGATTTGGTGTCTAGATCATGTAAATGCTTACCCTATATCTAAACTGGGCAGATTTGGTGTTTAGATCATGTAAATGCTTACCCTATATCTAAACTGGGTATATTTGGTGTCTGGATCATGTAAATGCTTACCCTATATCTAAACTGGGCAGATTTGGTGTCTAGATCATGTAAATGCTTACCCTAGTAAATATCTAAATAGGGCAGATTTGGTGTCTGGGTCATGTAAATATTTACCCTAGATCTAAACTGGGCAGATTTGTCGTCTGGATATTGTAAATGCTTACCCTAGATTTAAACTGAACAGATATGGTGTCTAGATCATGTTAATGCTTACCCTAGATATGAACTGGGCAGATTTAAAAACTGGATCATGTAAATGCTTACCCTAAATCTAAACTGGGCAGATTTGGTGTCTAGATCATGTTAATGCTTACCCTAGATCTAAACTGGGCAGATTTGGTGTCTGGATCATGTAAATGCTTACCCTATATCAAAACTTGGCAGATTCGGTGTTTAGATCATGTTAATGCTTACCCTAGATCTAAACTGGGCAAATTTGGTGTCTAAGTCATGTAGATCTCAACTGGGCAGATTTGGTGTCTAGATCATGTTAATGCTTACCCTATATCTAAACTGGGCAGATTTGGTGTCTAGATCATGTTAATGCTTACCCTAGATCTAAACTGGGCAAATTTGGTGTCTAGGTCATATATATCTAAACTGGGCAGATTTGGTGTCTGGGTCATGTAGATCTAAACTAGGCAGATTTGGTGTCTAGATCATGTTAATGCTTACCCTAGATCTAAACTGGGCAAATTTGTTGTCTAGGTCATGTAGATCTAAACTGGGCAGATTTGGTGTCTGGGTCATGTAAATGCTTACCCTAGATCTAAACTTGGCAGATTTGGTGTCTAGATCATGTTAATGCTTACCCTAGATCTAAACTGGACAGATTTGGTGTCTGGATCATGTAAATGCTTACCCTATATCAAAACTGGGCAGATTTGGTGTCTAGATCATGTTAATGCTTACCCTTGATCTAAACTTGGCAAATTTGGTGTCCAGGTCATGTAGATCTAAACTGGGCAGATTTGGTGTTTGGGTCATGTAAATGTTTACCCTAGATCTAAACTTGGCGGATTTGGTGTCTAGATCATGTAAATACTGACCTTAGATCTTAACGTGGCAGATTTGGTGTCTGGGTCATGTAAATGCTAACCCTAGATCTAAACTGGGAAGATCTGTTGTCCGGATATTGTCGCAGCAGCTCATTAATCTGATGTTTCGACTTGGTGATGTCTGTCCAGTACATGCAGATGTCCGTGTGGTTGTAACAGAACTCTGTGCACGACATACAGCGGCCACCGTTCCTTGGATCTCCCACAAACAGAGGCTTGCACATCTCACAGTTTTTTCCCTGTACACAATTGTAACAACAGTTATTTGCACTGTGACATTTACTCTCTGCTCAATCATTTTTTATTCAGCTGTTATTCTTAAATATTTATTTATGATTTATAAAGTCTAAGCTACTGAATTATAATTATTGATAATATATGATAAATATCCACCAAAATAACGTTTCGACAAATAATAAAACTTTACATAAAACAATAAAATTAATTATAAGTGACAAATCTGACTTAACTATAGTTTTAAACATTACAATCTCATATTTTAGCACATAACTACATAAAACTACAGTACAATTAGTAGGGTGGTAGTGAAATAGATAAAGTGTTTGCTGCTCATGCCAGAGGTTGCTGGTTTGAACCCCAGTTATTATAAAACAATCATGTATCTGTTGCACATAACTACATGATTCTTGTTTTGAACTTAACAATCACATTTTTTGCACATATCTATGTGAAACTACAGTCGTAAACATGACAATCAAATATGTTTGCACATATATACATTGAACTACAGTTGTGAACATGATAATCACATATGTTTGCACATAAATTCATGAAACTAGTCTTAAACATGACCATCACATGTTTGCACATAAGTACATGAAACTACATGTGTTTGTACATAACTACATGAAAATACAGCTGTAAACATAACCATCACATATGTTTGTACATAACTACATGCAACTAGTCTTAAACATGACCATCACGCATGTTTGCAAATAACTACATGAAACTACAGTTGTAAACATGACCATCACAGATGTTTGCACATAACTACATGAAACTACAGTCTTAAACATGACCATCACATATGTTTGCATATAAGTACATGAAACTACAGCCATAAGCATGACCATCACATTTGTTGACCCATAACTACATGAAACTCCAATCGTAAACATGACAATCACATATGTTTGCACATAACTACATGAAGCTACAGTCTTAAACATCACAATCACATGTTTGCACATAACTACATGAACCTACAGTTGTAAACATGGCCATCACATATGTTTGCACATAACTACACGATTCTTGTTTTGAACTTAACAATCACATCTTTTGCACATATCTATGTGAAACTACAGTCATAAACATGACAATCAAATATGTTTGCACATATATACATAGAACTACAGTTGTGAACATGACAATCACCTATGTTTGCAAATAACTACATGAAACTAGTCTTAATATGACCATCACATATGTTTGCACATAACTACATGAAACTACAGTTGTTAACATGACCATCACATATGTTTGCACATAACTACATGAAAATACAGTTGTAAACATGACCATCACATATGTTTGTACATAACTACATGCAACTAGTCTTAAATATGACCATTACGTATGTTTGCACATAACTACATGAAAGTACAGTTGTAAACATTACCATCACATTTGTTTGCACATAACTACATGAAGCTACAGTTGTAAACATCACAATCACATGTTTGCACATAACTACATGAACCTACAGTTGTAAACATGACCATCACATATGTTTGCACATAACTACATGAAACTACAGTCGTAAACATGACAATCTCATAAGTTTGCATATAACTACATGAAACTACAGTCCTAAGTATGACAATTCATATGTTTGCACATAACTACATGAAACTACTGTCGTAAACATGACAATCTCATATGTTTGCACATAACTACATGAAACTACAGTCCTAAGTATGACAATTCATATGTTTGCACATAACTACATAAAACTACAGTTGTAAACATGACCATCACATATGTTTGCACATAACTACATGAAACTACAGTCGTAAACATGACAATCTCATATGTTTGCACATAACTACATGTAACTACAGTCGTAAACATGACAATCACATATGTTTGCACATAACTACATGAAACTACAGTCGTAAACATGACAATCTCATATGTTTGCACATAACTACATGAAACTACAGTCGTAAATATGACAATTCATATGTTTGCATATAACTACATGAAACTATAGTTTTAAACATTACAATCTCATATGTTTGCACATAACTACATGAAACTACAGTCTTAAACATGACAATCACATATCTTTACAAGAGTCTGAAATTCAGTGGTTGTGAGGTTTGGGGGCATGATAATGGAGAGTTGACAAACCTGCGTGTTGTTTTTACAGGCTAGACAGACTCCAGTTCTCTTCACACTCTCACACATGCTGTGTCCATTACAGGCAAACTTGGTTGAACAGTTGGTGCCCACATAACCAAAAGAACACTCAAAGCTGTCTGGTCTCACACAGCGCCCATTATCACAGCCCTGGTGGCACACCGGCTTACAGACATCTTTCCCTTTTCTGCGAGACAAACAAAAGCATAAATATAAATCAACTTCTCTTAGCAGTAATGTTTAAAGAAAACCCTGTAATATCTCATCTAGTATTTAATACATGAAGATAAAATTGATAAAAAATTAAACACATTGTTCCATCTCTGTATTAAACTAGAAATGTTTCTACAGGTAATGGATGCCCCCACATAATGTTTGTAAATATTCCAGTAAAATTTGACCAAAGTTGATATATAAACTTGACCTGCATTTTATAACAATACAGATTTACACCCAAATGTTACTTAAATACAAATTATATGGACAAAATACAAGATGAGCCCAAGCTTAAGTGAATCATTTACGAAGAATAAAGAAGTATTAGCAATGAATAAATGAATCAATGAGTAAACAAATCAAATGAATGAAGCAATTAATGAGTTCATAGAATGAATGAATGGATAAAAATAATTGATGGAAGCGTACATATTAATTCAAGATATCGAAATGCAAAGTTGTGTTATATTAAAAACTTTGTGCATGTGCATTTATAATATATGGGTCATTAATCATGGCTTATGGGGGAAGGCCAGATAATGGAAGATGGTACGTACATGAGAAGAGTTTAATTAGTTCAAACAAAACAGTATTCGATAATACAAGGTACAATTTTTTATTTACACCTGAAGACAAAAATCAAACAAGTAAACGATAAAGAGAGATAAACGTAAGCTCTTTAAGTCGTTTATATGGTACTACTCTTTACTTATCATGAATTGTATGTTTTATTTGAATATTTAGCATCATTTTTATACCATTGAGGGCTAACAGACACTCACTCTTCCTGGAATCCTTGATGGTTAACTGGTACTCAAGCACAACTATCCCCACAAGTAACTGGTAACTTTCCCACTTGAATCAGTGGTAAGAGACAAATAACAATGAGACACAATGTCTTAAATCAATGATCACAGAGAATGGGGCCTTTTCAAACTGATGACCCCTTGATTAATAGTCAGACGTGTTGCCAACTAAGCTAATTGGGCCCAGCGGGCAAAAAAACACAGCTGAACAATACGTTTAGTGTACTAAGTATTAACCCTAGAAATAAAAGACATCTGCCAGCTACATAGTATTCCGTAAACCCAGGTTGAAGCAGGAAATAGATTAGTACAGTGTTTCATTTTCACACTATAAGTCACTAATCTAATTCTTTCATACAGTCTTGTTCTATTTTAAGCCCCTAGTTACACATTATACAACGGTGTATTAAACAAGGTGGCATTGGGTCAAACAGTTTCTGAGAAACACAGGTCACTAGCAGATCGAAGGAGGAGGATGGACAGGGAGTCACCACAATTTGCTCCATTAATTAATGTATAATAACACAGAAACACATGTCACTGGCAGATCTAAGGACGAGGATGGACAGGGTTACAGGATTATATGCTCCATTGATTAATGTATAATAACACAGAAACACATGTCACTGGCAGATCTACGGAGGAGGATGGACGGGATTACAGGATTATATGTTCCATTGATTAATGTATAATAACACAGAAACACGTGTCACTGGCAGATCTAAAGAGGAGGATGGACAAGGTGTCAGGATTATGTGCTCCATTGATTAATGAATAATAACACAGAAACACATATCACTGGCAGATCTAAGGACGAGGATGGACAGGGTTACAGGATTATATGCTCCATTGATTAATGTATAACAACACAGAAACACATGTCACTGGCAGATCTAAGGAAGAGGATGGACAGGGTGTCAGGATTATGTGCTCCATTTATTAATGTATAATAACACAGAAACACAGGTCACTGGCAGATCTAAGGGGGAGGATGGACAGGGTGTCAGGATTATGTGCTCCATTGATTAATGTATAATAACACAGAAACACATGTCACTGGCAGATCTAAGGAGGAGGATGGGCAGGGTGTCAGGATTATGTGTTCCATTGATTAATGTATAATAACACAGAAACACATGTCACTGGCAGATCTAAGGAGGAGGATGGATAGGGTGTCAGGATTATGTGCTCCTTTGATTAATGTATAATAACACAGAAACACAGGTCACTGGCAGATCTAAAGGGGAGGATTGACAGGGTGTCAGGACTATTTGCTCCATTGATTAATGTATAATAACACAGAAACACAGGTCACTGGCAGATCTAAGGAGGAGGATGGACAGGGTGTCAGGACTATGTGCTCCATTGATTAAGGTAAAATAACACAGAAACACATGTCACTGGCAGATCTAAGGAGGAGGATGGACAGGGTGTCAGGATTATGTGCTCCATTGATTAATGTATAATAACACAGAAACACAGGTCACTGGCAGATCTACGGAGGAGGATGGACAGGGTGTCAGGATTATGTGCTCCATTGATTAATGTATAATAACACAGAAACACAGGTCACTGGCAGATCTAAGGAGGAGGATGGACAGGGTGTCAGGATTATGTGCTCCATTGATTAATGTATAATAACTCAGAAACACATGTCACTGGCAGATCTAAGGACGAGGATGGACAAGGTGTCAGGAATATATGCTCCATTGATTAATGTATCATAACACAGAAACAAATGTCAGTGGCAGATCTAAGGGGGAGGAGTGACAGGGTTACAGGATTACAGACCCTTAACCGCTCAAGTACCCCATAATTGCACTCCGTTTGCGCTCAGTTTGCACTCAGTTCGCGCTCCGTTCGCGCTTAGATCGCGCTCCGTTCGCGCTCCGTTTGCGTGCACTCTATTAAACGCGGTTAATTTAATGCACTCACAAACGCAAGTATTCGCTCACGAGCGCTGTATAGCTGAGTGCTCTATTTAATACTCCTCCTAGCGTTCGCTTCGTTCTGCGTTCACTCAACATTCAGTTCGCTCAGTTCGGTTTCCGGCCCATAAGCAATCGCAACATCTCAACTCTTTAAAATGATTCTATATTGACTTTTTAATTTAATCTGTTCCAATGGAGCAATAAAATGTATCCATGGGATTTAGTCAAGGTAAATGAATTCATAATCCGATTGTTTGTCTATATGTTTTGTCACCCGCTGGGCGAAAGGTTGAACTAGTATCGATAGTAGGCATGTTTAACGGAAGTGTCTATGTTTTGATATGTGATCAGTGGTCTGGGTGATCAAAGAATATCGCACATTATACCGGCTTCAGTTATCCAGACCGACATGTGTTTGCGTCAGTATCTTCTTTGATATACCGTAAGCCGTTTGTTACAGGAAAGCAATAAAGTTTGTCCACAAAATTTACATAATTTTTTATACATCATCAACATTGTTATTAATAATTAAATTTGATTAATAATTCCATACTGTTGATACCTCGTTGGCCTTATAATAATCCATAAATCTGCTCAGTGTAAGCAGTGACTTAACAACATGTGGATATATCACTGGTTTTGTTAATGTTCAAACTAAAATAAGCTTTATAATCAATAATATGCACTGCATGGGTGATGAAAAGTTTATTATAATCCGTGCGATGCAATTCGACATTATAATAAATGAATTTTGAAAAATAATAATCTTGTAGTGTTTTTCTCGATTTAGGTCCAAATGTGGCTTCACTAAACTTAAAAAAGATATTCTGATATTTTAAGTTTTTATAATTATTTTCGTTATCATTATGTATATAAATATACTTGCAATGAACTTTTTTCAGTGGGTTTCTCAAATTATTCTTTTACTGATAGTATGCTTTATGTTTATATATTATTTAAAATGACAAACTATATTAAACTTGTTTGAAACTACACCCACTGTGCTATACCGCTAATTATATGACACGCAGCAACACATCCGTGGTGTTAATTACGTTATGTCACATGCCAGTGAGAGCCGTGTCAATTTAGTTATATGCTAAAGCGGTGACTTATCGGTCTATTGACCACGGAAGATATGTATGATTTCATTTTGATTGTAATTCGTGCCAGATGGATGAATCTTAATTGAGCCAACATTATGTGATTGAAAAGAAAAGATAAAAAAGAAAAACTGCCAGCCAATTAACAACAAATAAAAAAATCATTTAAGATATTGGTTATTCGAAGTTTCAGAACGCTTTAGTACGTAAATATCATGATGTTAATATCATTAAATTAACAAACCGAAAACCCCACGCCAGTTCTGAATGAATGGTAGAAAGTGTGACATACACGTATTAAGGGCTGTCATTTTACCACAGCTGCCATAGCGATTTCGTATAAAAAACAGATCAGAATTGTTAATTTACAAAATAATACAATCCTACAATTTTAAAACTACTAAAAATTAAAGACATGTCTCTTAATCATTCCTTGTAAAAATGTAGTATTTTATTTGTACTATTTTTTACTTTCATTATTTGTTTTATTTTTTTAAATATTATTATCATTGGAGTTATTATTATAATATACATATTGGCTTATTGGTTTGTCACAGCTTTTATATTGGATACGTGCGTACGTGTATCTGGTCAGTCGTTCACAATTAAAATAACAATTTAATTACTATTATGAAGGCAGAGTTGCATGGCAATCATCAAAACAGATACCCATGGTGAGAACCACATGTGTGTCAATAAATAGTTAATTGGTGATTTATCGGTCCATTGATCACGAAGAACTCTGCCGGTGTGAAATTTTCATTTTGATTATAATTTGTGCCAGATGAATGAATCTTTATTTAACCCGCGGCATGTGATTGGATAAGAAATATATAGTCAAAATCAATACTAAAATATGCAGATTTTTATAATATTATTATTATTATCATTATTATTAATATCTATTATATATTTTATTATTATTTATTACTGTTTTACTAATATTATTAATATTATTGTTAGTATTGCTATATTACTTTATTATTATATTATATTATTATATTATTATCATCTGAGTATTTTTTTTCTTTATTATTATTATTATTATTATTATTATTATTATTATTATTATTATTATTATTATTATTATTGTTGTCATTTTTTACTTGTTGCCCCTTTCACAGCTTTTATAATGGCTTAATAATACGTGTTTGCGTGCACGTGATCAGGCGTATCGATTTTGTAGGAAAGCCGGAAAAGAATATATTTACTATTTTATAGGCAGTGAATACATGTTCTTTTTTGTTTATTTAAACCTTCTTCGTGATCAAAAGCTGTTCTTAAGTCAATATAAAATCACAACCTCAAAAAGGTCAGAAACAGAAGGTCAAACAGAAATTTACGTTTACTAGTTTTTATTTCCTGTGTCTAATGTGTTATTTCGGTCTGTCGTGTTAATTTGGCATACATACATTTATTTTACATTAATTTAATTTAGCTTGATTGTGAAGTAA
>CM055905.1:37877394-37911761 GCA_029582155.1 Panopea generosa
GAGTATTCAAGGGAGATGGAAGTGTAAGTCCTATAGACCCATGTGAACCTACATTTGTAAAGTCGTGATCATATGCGACGCTCGCTTTTCTAAAAGACAAACATCTTGACAAGTTGTGCAGAAGAAACGTTTTAATCTGGAAGTAAGATCTGATTGGCCGAAACAGAGACATATAAACAGAGAATATCTTTGAATATCTATATGAAATTCTACCTTTCTTGTTAAAAAATATATTTCGTAAAAATTCAAACATTTTTCGTTTTCAACCCGTAATAATTGCAATTCGGAAGAAAAATATTAATTAATTGGAAATAGTCCCAATTTTTATCAGCTTTACCTTCCTACCAATAGTATTTATTTCAGACGAAGATTCAAAGAGTTATAAAATAGAAATAGACCTACTAAAAGCGTCACCCGAAATTTTAGCCGTGTATATTTCATTGATATTTGCCTACCAGTCCTCTGTAATGAAACAAACACAGCTCTGCAATGGTTATGTTATAATAAAAAGTCATCTTGTACAAGATCTTTGTCATAGAAAATATCTAATATAATGAATATAGAAATAAACATCCAAACAATACTCCTTTGAAATACTATGAACATTTCCGAGGTAGTCCGATTATTTGAATCAACCATTCAAAAACGTTATTCGATTATCGCCAAATATTGTTTACTTTTATTTTCGGTCGAACTTGTCAAGATGTTTGTCTTTTAGAAAAGCAAGCGTCGCATATGATCAGGACTAACATTTGTACGCCAGATTTATTGATGGAGACACAGTTCAAAGTATCGTACTTAGGACCCACTACAACACCCCTCCCCCACCATTTTTTTGTGGAGGTGGGGGTGTCATTTATGTGTTTTATATGCTAATATGTTCATTTGAAAAAAAATGGAAAAAAAAATTGTTTTTATAAATATTATGACAAGGTAACCATACCCTCGTCACAGCAAATGTCGATAGGTGCTCCGTTGATGCTCACAACAAAAATGTTTATCAATAACCATGTAATCAAACCACTACGTTTGCACGTTTTAGTGAATATTACTCAATGGATTTATCCCATAACAAGGGTCAATTCACTTAACAGTAAAGGTTGTTATTTTATTCCCGATTTTATTAAAAAATATCTAGTTTAAAACCGATTTATTTACTTCGATTGCGAAACAAGTCATTACAAAGGATAGCAATTACACTCTTCCTGGGTAGAACCAGTAATAAGGCTAAAAAAGTGTCTCGTCAAGGACACCAAACATATCCGTGTTGGATGAATACTGGGGTAGAACCAGTAATAAGGCTAAAAAAAGTGTCTCGGTCAACGACACAAACATATCCGTGTCCGGATGATACTGGGGTAGAACACGTAACAAGGCTAAAACAAGTATCTCGGTCAGGGACACCAAAACATATCCGTGTCGGATGATACTGGGGTAAACCAGTAACAAGGCTAAACAAGTATCTCGTTCAAGGACACCAAACATATCCGTGTCGGAATGATGACTGGGGTAGAACAAAGACAAGGCTAAACAAGTATCTCGTCACAAGGTCACACCAAACATATCGCGGGTCGGATGATACTGGGGTAGAACCAGTAAACAAGGCTAAACAAGTATCTCGGTCAAGGACACCAAACATATCCGTGTCGGATGATACTGGGGTAGAACCAGTAACAAGGCTAAAAAAGTGTCTCGGTCAAGGACACCAAACATATCCGTGTCGGATGATACTGGGTAGAACCAGTAACAAGGCTAAAAAAGTGTTTCGGTCAAGGACACTAAACATATCCGTGTCGGATGATACTGGGGTAGAACCAGTAACAAGGCTAAAAAAAGTGTCTCGGTCAAGGACACCAAACATATCCGTGTCGGATGATACTGGGTTCGGTGCTCTACCACTGGACCACACGCTCCAAATAAAAATATATGACATAGTCACCAACTAAAATCACTGATTTAAAAAAAATAAATAGATTTTTAATGTAAACTTTATTAATACCTTTTCTTATCCACTTCTTATAACAAACATTTTCAACGTTTTACTTATTTTCATTCTACGCTTTAACATGTGGTCCTGTGATACTTTCAAATTCATTTTCTTACACTTTCTATAAGAAAGGTACTCCTCCGGGACACAGGTCAAAGTATCGTACCTAGGACCACCCTACCCCCCACCCACAAAAATATTGTTTTGTTTTAAAACACATAAATACAAAAATATTTTTTTTTATTTTTTTGTGAGCGGGGTCGGGTAGGGAGGTCCTAGGTGCGATACTTTGACCTGTGCTCCGGGACATTTTAAATTGTTTACATGCGCATTCGTTACTGTTTATAATTGTTTTACATTGACCTGTTTGTTATGCATCAGTTTTCAAAAGACGTGATTGGAATTAATATTAGTTTATTGCAAAATGCTACTATATTTACTTTTGTAGTTGAATTAGGCTACTTTTATACTAAGCCCTCGCGCTGTTAAATCAATATAAGACATATAAAACAGGAGTTGTTTGAGATCTCTAGCTGTGTTGTGGGAAGCAGGAGGACACGTTTAATTGTAAAAGTAGTACCAGCGTCCATGCAAAGGACATCCATGTGAAAGTGCCTTTAAACCATAAACCACTATAAATATCCTCCCCACCCACCCCACACATAAACACACACACACACACACACACACACACACACACACACACACACACGACACACACACACACACACCAACAACAACAACACACAAACACACACACACACACAAACACGACACTCACCACAACCACTTACACCACCATACACTCCACACACACACACACACACACACGAAAACCTAACACACTACCACCACACACACACACACACACACCAACATACATCCCCCACCAACACCCCCACCATACACCCCCTCCCACACACACACACACCAAAACCCAACACATTACCACCACACACACACACCACCACCACACACCAACATACATCCCCCACATACACCAACACCCCACACACCCACCACACGCACGCACGCACGCACGCATGCACACACACACACCCTGGAAATAATATAACTATCGAGAATCCGTATGTCACAACACAAAAACTTCACTAACAGATCCGTCCCTTCTGACCAGGAAGTGGAAACAAAGATATTTTATCTATTCGAGGTATTGCGAGATTTACTTGAATACACAAACATGGCGTCTGGGGGAGGATTGGGAAGATCTTGGAAGAGAGAAAGTGACGAATATTTTGACTATTCGTGTGCATTATGCACAACAGATGGGAAAAAATGTGGAGGCGACCAACTTCTGTGTGGAATGTGAGGAATATTTCTGTGTTAAATGTGTCAAGTTTAACCATAGAGTTGGCAAACTGAAAACACACACGATCCTTGACCAGGCGGGGATGAAGGCCCGGGACCCACAGCAAACAACTTCCCAGCCCACGGAGAAATGTCAGCAGCATCATGGGAACATCCTCGACACATTCTGCGTGCGGCATGATGCGGTATGCTGCGGTACATGTGTGTCATTATTTCACAAGTAGGTACAATGTATATAATTATATGAATTTAGAAAAATACAAATGTTACGTATTCATTTAGTTCATGCTTAACACTTTTGAATGATGTCGGTTATCAAAATACTGTCCTAAATTAAAATATTTTACACTCCGTCGTCGAGAATGTTATATCAACAATGCCATGTGATGACTGAGTAGTGAACAACATATAAAATACTATCTTGTATGTATTGCAGGTCATGTCAAGGTATGGAATATCTACCTACAGCTGCAGTGGGCATCCAGAAAAGTAAGGAGCTTAAAGATGTCAAATCTGACATACAGAATGTTCAAGTTCAACTCAACAAAATGAAAAGTATAAGACAAGATGAGCTAAGATCACTTGAGACAGAAAGGAACACGATCCAGATCCAGATAAAGGATTTCAGGAAGAGAGTGATGAAGCGTCTAGATGAACTTGAGAAGATTGCTGCAGATGAACTACAGGCCAAACATCAAATGTTCCAGAAGCAGATTAATGATGATATCAAAAACCTGGAAAAAAATGCTTACACTAATGGAGACAAATAGAAATAAGTTGGAAGCATCAACAGGGGACAGCGCATCTCAAATGTTTGTCTTTGTCAAAACTGGAAAGAAGAATGAAACTGATGGTAGAAAACTTCTATATGACATGGAATCACAGTCCCGAAACAGAGTCCTAATGTTCAGAATAAACCCAAACATTGAAAATTACATTAAGACCCAGAATTCACTAGGAGATTTCCAAGAAGCAGAGCAGGTTTACTCGGCTTCACTATATGGAGAGTTTGACATGAAGGTCAGTAAGGACATATCAGAATCCAACATTAATGGATCGTGCGTGATGGGAGATGGAACTGTCCTGGTAGTGGACTATAGCAATGAGAGACTGAAGAGACTGAGTAGATCATACCAAGTGAGAGATTACTGTGATCTGTCTGGTGCACCATGTGCAGTGTGTGCTACTGGCCCGCAGGAAGTTGCTGTCACACTACACCATGAAAGGAAGATTCAGTTTGTATCTGTGGGAGATAAGCTGAAACCAACAAGGTCATTCAGTGTACAAGGTGACTGCTATGGAGTGGCCTACAGTAACAACCAACTGTTTGTAGCATGTTACCCTGGAGCCGTAGTAGTATACAACATGTCGGGTAAACTACTGAACACCATACAGCAGGACATGATCCATCGTCCCTGTCATATTACTGCCAGTACGGACCAGACAAAGTTATACATAGCTGATGTAGACAACGGATTGATAACCCTGGATATCCATGGTGACATACAGTCACAGTTCACTGATCCATACCTGGATGATGCATGTGGAGTCTGTGTGGGAAATAATGATGAGATCTTTGTCTGTGGGTACCACTCACACAACATCATCCAGATTGGCCGTGATGGAAGTAAGCTGGGTGTTGTGTTGGGAGAGGTGGATGGAATAAATAAACCACAATCACTGTGCTGGGACAGAGCCAACTCCAGACTCATTTTTACTATGTATAACACTAATCACATCAAAGTGTTTAACATGAAGAACTCATAATCAGATTAAGATTTACTCAGAAGTATTTCTGAAATTCCAAAACAAGTTATCTAAACTGACTATGCTTAATTCATGAAATATAAATAGATAACAATACTATCGGAAATAAAATGACTTGAGGATCCACAAACATTAGAATCATACACATGCACATACGCAGTTATAGACGTGCAGGTGCAGACACGTGGCAGACATATAAAAACTACGCTTTGGACTTAAATTATTGTTGGAATAAAGGATTAATTATTAGAAATTTATATATTTTGAACTTGTATTGGATTATTGGATGACTGATACTAAAACTATTTAACAAAAGAGAATATTATCTGTTTGGATTATTGAATAGCAGTTTGTTATTCCTTCTTTCTGGTGATTATCTAAAGAGGAAAATACCGATAATTTAGTTCTGTTTCCAAGATTAAAGTGTTTGGCTGCCATTGAAAGTAACCTGAACTATATCAGAACCATAGCGCGTATTGTAAATCTCGAGCTGGGGTAATGGTGATTGAATTTTGTGTTCGAGAAAATACAGTCAATTATCCAACACTTTTTTTTTATTATTTTACATTCATTTATTTGGATATTTTAATTATACTTTAATAAATATATATATATTTTATTATTATAACGATAATGAAGTGAAATATATTCGTGAGGAACCTTTGTTGGTTTGTTTCTGTTCCGTCAACCCATTTCTGCGCACGCATATCAATCTAGGAGTGATATAAACACCTCGCACTCAAATCAAAGCGTATTACAGGATTCTTACTTGATTATCCTTAACTTAAGTCGGCGATTCTCATCTTACATAATTTATAACCACCCAGTCTGCGTATGGAATAGGCACTCAGTCTGAGTTGGGAATAGGCACTCAGTCTGAGCCGGGAAAAGGCACTCAGTCTGAGTTGGGAATAGGCACTCAATCTGAGTCGTGAATAGGCACTCAGTCTGAGTCGGGAATAGGCACTCAGTCTGCGTTGGGAATAACCACTCAGTCTGAGTTGGGAATAGGCACTCAGTCTGCGTAGGGAATAGGCACTCAGTCTGCGTAGGGAATAGGCACTTAGTCTGAGTTTGGAATAACCATTTAGTCTGAGCTGGGAATAACCACTCAGTATGAGTTGGGAATAGGCACTCATTATGAGTCGGGAATAACCACTCAGTGTGAGTTGGGAATAACCACTCAGTCTGAGTTGGGAATAGGCACTCAGTCTGAGTTGGCAATAACCACTACGTCTGAGTTGGGAATAACCAGCCAGTCTGGGTCGAGGATACCGCTAAGTATGAGTCGCGAATAACCACTCAGTCTGGATCGGGAATAACCACTCAGTATGAGTCGAGGATAGCCGCTCAGTATGAGTCGGGAATAACCACTACGTTTGAGTGGGAATAACCACTCAGTCTGGGTCGGGAATAACCACTCAGTCTCAGTATTAGTCGGGAATAACCACTCAGTCTGAGTCGGGAATAACCACTCATTATGAGTCGGGAATAACCACTATGTCTGAGTTGGGAATAACCACTCAGTCTAAGTCGGGAATAACCACTCAGTCTGGGTCGGGAATAACCACTCAGACTGAGTCGGGAATAACCACTCAGTAAAAGTCGGGAATAATTGTTAAATAACCATTCAGTCAAAGTCGGGAATAGCCACTCAGTCTGGGTCGGGAATAGCCATTCAGTCTGTGTCGGGAATAACCACTCAGTCTGAGTCGGGAATAACCACTACGTCTGAGTTGGGAATTACCACTCAGTCTGCGTCGGAAATGGCCACTCAGTCTGCGACGGGAATAACCATTCAGTCTGAATTGGGAATACCACCACTCAGTCTGGGTCGGGAATAACAACTCTGACTGAATCAAGAATAACCACTCAGTATAAGTCGAGAAGAATTGTTAAATAACCATTCAGTCTGAGTGGGGAATAGCCACTCAATCTGAGTCGAGAATAGCCACTCAGTCTGTGTCGGGAATAGGCACTCAGTCTGCGTCGAGAATAGCTACTGCGTCTGCGTGGAAATAACCACTCAGTATGAGTCGGGAATAACCACTCAGTATGATTCGGGAAAAGCCACTCAATCTGAGTCAGGAAATATCACTCAGTATGAATCGAGAATAGTCACTCATTCTGCGTCGGGAATAACCACTCAGTCTGAGTCGGGAATTGCCACTTGGCCGGGTCGGGAATAACCGCTCAGTATGAGTCGGGAATAGCCACTCAATCTGCGTCGGGAATAACCACTCAGTATGAATCGGGAATAACCAATCAGTGTGAGTCGGGAATAACCACTCAGTATGAGTCAGGAATAACAACGCAGTCTGAGTGGAGAATAGTCGCTCAGTCTGCGTCGGAAATAACCACTCAGTACGAGTCGGGAAGAATTGTTAAATAACCACTCAGTTTGAGTTGGGAATAGCCAGTCAGTCTGAGTCGGGAATAACAAATCAGTCTGCGTCGGAAATAACTACTCAGTATGAGTCGGGAATAACAAATCAGTCTGCGTCGGAAATAACCACTCAGTCTGAGTCGGGAATAACAAATCAGTCTGCGTCGGAAATAACCACTCAGTTTGAGTTGGGAACAATTGTTCAATAACCACCCAGTCTGAGTTTGGAATAACCACTCAGTCTGAGTCGGGAATAATTATACATTCAGAGATGGGAATAAAGAAACCATAATCAGTGTACTTGGATGGAGCCAACTACAGACGCATTGTTACTATGGTTAACAAAAATCACATCATAGTGTTTAACATGAAGAAATTATAGTCAAATTATGATTTTTAATTAAAATGCATTTTGAAATAGATGAAAATAAACAACAATGTAAATGTAATATCATATTTGTATAATACAAGTCAGTAAATAATCAGAATATATCTTACAAGTGGCGTAGCTGCCTTTATGTCCCACCGCCCGGGCTTACACATGTTCTCCTGAACCCCCCCCCCCCCCCCCACACACACACACACACACACACACACCCACCCACCCACACACCCACACACACACCAAGAACGCAGGATAATGCATTATAAAATTATAAAGAAATATTGGCGGGGGAGAGTGCGTGCCCCCAGATACCCCTAGCATGGATGGTATTATCCGTCATAATTCAGATTGCTTTATTGTATTTGTTAACTTGGTTACTTAAAATTTACATTTATTTAAATGACAATATTCAACTTCCATATGTGTTAATTGTATGTTGCAAATGAATACTTATCAATTCCATTTACTCAAATGTTAATTTCATGTGTGAAATTTACAAATCGATTCACTGAAATGACACTTTTGTTCGATGGTGTGTACGAAATGTGCAAGTTACACATTTCATCATCTTAATTTCATGGCCAATCATAATTTAAAACTTAGAATTTGGAAATTTGTAGAGCAACGGATCCAAGATCAGAAGTCGTGGGTTCGATTCTCCACCACGGCTATGTGGCTTGTCCTTGAGCAAGACACTTTATCCGCACAGCTTATTTACTGGTTCTATCCAGGAAGGTCTCGAGCGTGATTTGTAAGGTTGTAAGAACTTGTATCACAATTTGTTGGTGTTAAATTAATAATTAAAAAAACAAAATTTGCTATTGTGAACCGTTTTAACATGTATTTAAACTTGCTATTATCTGCTATATTTGAACTAGACCTGAACCGGGGAATAACGTAAACGATCGATCTGTCCTTTATATAGCATGTGAGTAGTCATGAATCATTAACTGGATCCTACTCATATAAAGCTATCAGTTCATGTATGTAAATTTTTTCACCCTGTCCAGATGTGTTGCATGTAATTTCATAGTATATAAGTCATGGTCGACACCAAATTTATTAGTTTGGAAGATACCTTGATATTGTACCTATTGCATTGTAGCTAGGTGCACTCGCCGTATTCTGGTATGTACATTTATGTCTTGGTTATTCTCAAATAATTATCTCCATATATATAGATATAATCTCAGTAATGGACACGTAAACGTTTGGAAATTTCCGGGCATCATCAATTAAACCTATGTATCGGGTTAAGTTTAAACTAAGATTGATACGGACGATCTTGTTATATTTCTACATAGAACAATGGTTTTAACTGTGGATTTTGACTTGGGCGATTCTGGTTCGAATCCCGAGATAAGATTTGTTTTGTTAATTTCCCCAGTAATACTATTTTTCTAAAGTGCGCCATCAACGGTTTCTCATATCCTGACAAAATAGGTTCCAACAAAATGGAAAAATATTTGTCCATATTTGCCCTTTGCACATATCTAGCAACTGATTTATACTTGAGGATGACGGAATTCGCCTAATACATACGGTTGAATCGGAAATTTAATATAATTGCCGTCAGTATACAATGTATTTGCATATCAAAACTGCTGATCAGTAAATATAGATTTAAAACACAATTTACCCATGTTTAAGAGAGGTATTAGTCATAATAAATGCATCGACGGCCATGAGAATTCACGAAATGTTTCTTATTGATAAACAAGCTGTTTCTTTCTTCATAAAAGAAATATCTTAAGAAACGACAAAGTGCACAGATAATATCTGATCAAGGGTGGATCTAGATATGAAGATTGGAGGGAGATCTAATGATGAATGACAATCGATTTTCAATAATATTTATATTAAACAATTGTGAGTCGTACATTTTCAAGATTTCTATTTTCAAAACATCTTTCTTTTTAGGAGAGGTTTTATTAAGTTTATCCCTGACCTAGATCTGCACATGCCATCACTCTTTATTGTATGGTTATTCAACTAAAAGAGGTCCTATATATACTTGTCCTATGCACGCTTATGATATCAGGTTTTCTTCGGTACACTGCATTAATATTACACTATTTTAAATAAACAAGTATAGTTGGTGCAAACAAATATACCGTATTTGTCCTAATGTTTATACTTTAGTTAAAACGCCAGTACGCATGTGACACAGACTGTATGTACACTCAATTCGAAAAGAAACCTGACAAATATCTGTTATATTGCATATCCTATTTCATTAAACATGTATATCTGTGCTGAATTATCAACTGGGCATCAATTGCAACCATTTAATTAGGAGTCTGTGTCCGTGCAAACACGCACCGCACGAATATTACGAAACATACGATTCGCCCGCTCTCGGCCTATATGAATTGCACGTGGAAAAAATGTTGCACTCACGGTTACAACACATGTTTAGTATAACAATCACAAGACAAGTTCACAAGCAACAACTAACAAATGGGTATACTAAGTGACAATCAGCGACCAGAAGCAATCGGAATGACTATATTAATTTCTAACATATAAGTGAAATAAAATTTGTCAGGTTTTTATGCCCCCTAAATTTTTTTTTGGGGGGTGGCATATAGTAATCGCAGCGTCTGTCCGTCCTTCCGTCCTTCCGTCCGGTATTTCGTTTCCGGCCTGTAACTTTGTCATGCATAGATGGATTTTGTTGATACTTGCTACAAATGATCAACATAACATGACGACGTGTCGCGAGTAAGACCCACACCCGTATCTCAAAGGTCGAGGTCACAATTTGACTTTGTTTGACAACACTTTGAGTTTGTGTGAGAATTTGTTTCCGGCCTGTAACTTTGTCATGCAAAGATGGATTTTGTTGATACTTGCTACAAATGATCAACATAACATGACGACGTATCGCGAGTATGACCCACACCCGTACCTCAAAGGTCGAGGTCACAATTTGACTTTGTTTGACAGCACTTTTGGGTTTGTGTGAGATTTCGTTTCCGGCCTGTAACTTTGTCATGCATTGATGGATTTTGTTGATACTTGCTACAAATGATCAACATAACATGATGACGTGTTGCGAGAATGACCCACACCCGTACCTGAAAGGTCGAGGTCACAATTTGACTTTGTTTGACAACACTTTGAGTTTGTGTGAGTTTTCGTTTCCGGCCTGTAACTTTGTCATGCATTGATGGATTTTGTTGATACTTGCTACAAATGATCAACATAACATGATGACGTGTCGCGAGTATGACCCACATCCTTTCTTCAAAGGTCAAGGTCATACATTGAGTTTGTGTGAGATTTCGTGTCTGGCCTGTAACTTTGTCATGCATAGATGAATTTTAATTAAAATAGCTACAAATGATCAACATAACATGATGACATGTCACGAGTAAGACCCACACCCATACCTCAAAGGTCAAGATCACAATTTGAGTTTTTTTGACAACACTTTGAGTTTGTGTGAGATTTTGTGTCCGGTCTGTAACTTTGTCACGCATAGATGGGTTTTATAAATACTTGCTACAAATGATCAACATAACATGATGATGTGTCGCAAGTAAGACCCATACCCATACTTCAAAGGTCAAGGTCACACTTTGAGTTTGTTTGACAACACTTTCATTCTGTTTGAGATTTCGTGTCTGGCCTGTAACTTTTTCATGCATAGATGGATTTTGTTAATACTTGCTACAAATGACCGACATAACATGACGATGTGTCGCGCGTTACACCCAGAATCCCACTTCAAAGGTCAAGGTCACAATTTAACATTGGTTGATGACACTTTCAGTCTGATTGAGATTTCGTGTCCGGTCTGAAACTTTGTCACCTATAGATAAATTTCAAAAACACTTGGCCCAATTCATGAGCATGACATTACAAAGTGTCACGTGTAAAACCCACATGCGTACCTCAAAGGTCAAGGTCACATTTTGAGTTTGTTTGACAACACTTTCAGTCTGTGTGAGATTTCTTGTCCGATCTATAACTTTGTCATCTATGGATATATTTTGAAAACACTAGGCTCAGTTGATAAACATGACATAATTAAGTGTTGCATGTAAGACCCAGAACCTTTCCTCAAAAGTCAAGGTCACACTTTCAATTTGTTTGATATTGCGTGTCTGGTCTGTGACTTTGTCTTTAACTTGGCTCAATTTATCAAGATGACATGACGATGTGTCATAAGAAAAAACTAGACACTGTCACACTTTGAGTATGTATGACAACACTTTGAATCTGTTTGAAATTTCACGTCTGTCCTATAACTTTATCATGCATGGATGTATTTCAAAAACACTTGGTTCAATTTATCAATTGATCAACAATTGATCTGTAACTTTCATTTAGGGATTTTAAAATAGCTGACACAAGTGATCAGCATGTCATGGTAATGTTTCACCTGCATTTAACTGTTGAAATACCCAGACCATTACATCAGATGTCAAAATCAAGGTTACACAAAGGTCAAGGTCATGCTTTAATGTAAAAAAAAACAACATGGAATTGCATGTCTAGTCTGAAACATTAGCTCATTACCTTTGATATTCATATATACATCGCTACCTATTATATCATATATTGTTATTTTTCACAGACCATTTGGGGGGCATGTGACACTTAACAGTGACATTTCTTGTTTGGAGTTTATTTGCAGCAGTGTAGTGTTGTGAAGTCTAAGATAAGCTGTGTACAAAGATAGTAGCTGTTACAAAGCTCACAAAGTTATGCAAATGGATCTCTATTTTGTTATTTCTGCTGTTAAAGCTGTTTTGGAACGTGACTACTTTTAGGCTAGAATAATTAGATGAAATATAATCTCAATCTTTTAACTAATTCCAGCAGAAAAATGTCTCTGTAGATTTTTAATCTGACATATTTCAGAAAAGAGAAAGGGAAAGTTCAGAAAATCCTTGATTTTTATAATCATCTTCTTTTTTTTTTTAAATAAATGTCAGCTTAAAATCATTGGTATCAATTAAAATACGATATATAGTTAAAGTATAATTCTAGACTACATGGCAGATTTAGAATATTTTGCAAAAAAGAAACTTTACTTAGGGTCGGTTTATGTATAAGAATTAAACGGCAGTTAAAGTAGATATTTACCGACAATAACAGAAAAACACAAACAACATAATTAGAATAAACAGCTGCGGGCTAAAATATATATATGGCATGGTTTAAAATGAGACACATCTACTTATGGACCCGGAAAGAAATACTGTTGTTCAACTACTTTAGTTGTTCAGAGATTTGTTTGTTTAATAAGTTTGTATCCCGTGTTGTTCCGGGTCAGAATAGCATTCATTGACGATCTCTACAGAGGGGTAGGAATCCCTTCAAATTGGGGTAATGTCCATTTTGTCTTCTTTTTTCATGATTCCAGGGTGTCAAATCAGTGATGGCAAGAATAAAACCACAATATCTCATGTAAATCGTAAGAGAACATACACTGAGTGTTTGGATATAGTAGGTATCAACGTTCTAGGCTCATTCGGCACATGATTTGTTGATAGTTTTTCTCCGGTATGTATTTTAATATGTTGACATAAACATGGAGCGTGGTCCTGCACTCTTTCTTCATGTTGCAATCGTATATAACATAAACTGTGTTGGTACGCCGTAAAAAATGTCGTAAACATGTGCACAGTGCAGTATCGGATGTTTACTCGTGTTTACACATCTACTAGTCTAATATGAATGTATAAACCAATAGATACATACATATGGGAACATGCATTTTGAAGTTTTACTACCTTAAATTATTATAAACATATTTTACTTGAAAATTAGTGGTGCATATCACGTTAGTTTTGGAAAATAACATCCCGAGATTTTAGAGATAGCATTTTCAATTTAGGCGTTGGGGTGCATCATATATTAGCCGATGGTTTGGTTGTTGGGTGGAGATTTTAGTTTTGTTTTTGGAGATGGAGGACTTACCTTATGATATGGTGACGTCGCCTGCTTAGATGGTCTGAGTTTTGAAACTCAAAATTGAAAACTCCTTCACAGCAAAATGCATTACTGGACCACAGGGTTTTTAGTTGCGATCCAGGTTTCAATGGTGATTGTGATAAAAAAAAAACACTACTAGACCACTAGCGTGACATGTGTACACATTTTCGTTAAGTTTTCTTGCGCTCTTTTGGAGTAATGCTTCAAACAAAGATTTTTTTTCTATTTGTTTCCATTGAAACAGAAAAAAAAACATGTAAAGTAGGTATACATTTGTACAAAGTTTCGTTAATTATCTTAAACAGTTTTGAAATTATGAAAATTTAATACTTTTATCTATTTGCTTCCATGGTAACAGAAATTTTGTTGAACATTAAAACTCCATCATACCAAAAGGCACTGCCAAACCAATAGGTTGTCATATGTACAAAGTGTTGCGAAGTAACTGTGAACGTTTTGTAGTTGTGTTCCGGAAACGGCGAATTTTGTAATTTTTGTTATTTGTTTCCATGGTAACAGAAAATATATTGTATATAAATACTCTCTCGTAGCAAAAGGCACTACTACGCTATTAGTGTGACATGGTTGACTAGTTTTTTATTAAGATACCCCGAAATGTGCCAAAATTAGATGGTGGAAACATACATTCAGCATTGCATGTGATACAATACTTAATTTATTATGTGACATGTACAATGGGTGAAAATCGCCTTCAATGCGTCTGATGAATGACCATTATAATGTTATTAGACTGAAAATATAATGAAGTTAAAACTACATTTGGGTGTCCTTATTAAGACAAATACGACACTAGGAGAGACTACTGTTACGGACAACCATAACTTTGTATTGATTATTTCTGGCAAACAGCCTATACTTATTTATATCGTGTAAGTCTACCCTGGATTACCATAGGCATACACAAGAAGGGTGCATCAATTGCACATTTTATGACAATAGATATAAACTAAACAAAAAAGAGATATATATAGCGGCAGCTTGTACAATAAACTATATACATACTGTGTATACAATCAGTGACTATGTTCCGCCAGGTATGTAGTAAACTATAGGCACATGTGAACCTACATTTGTACGCCGGGTATGTAGTGAACTATAGTTGTTGTTGTTGTTGTTGTTGTTGTTGTTGTTGTATGGTGTTTAGCGTAGCTCTCAACAATTTTTCAGTCATACTGCGACGGTGTCTACTTGAGATAGTATTCTAAGCGCTGTCACACTGGAGCATTATGACGCAGACACATGGTATGAAACCCCACCAAATCACATTATACTGACACCAGGCCGACTGGACCTAAAATTCTCCTCTAAATACTGAGCATCAAGCGAGGAATCTTTTATGATCATTTTTAAAGTCTTTAGTATGACCCGGTCGAAGATCGTTGTGGACTATAGGTACATCTGAACCTACATTTGTACGCCGGGTATGTAGTGGATTATAGGTACACGTGAACCTACATTTGTATTATGTAGTGAACTATAGGCACATGTGAATCTACATTTCTACCCCGGGTATGTAGTGGACTATAGGCACATGTGAACCTACATTTGTTCGCCGGGTATGTAGTGGACTATAGGTACATGTGAACCTACATTTGTACGCCGGGTATGTAGTGAACTATAGGTACATGTTAACCTACATTTGTACGCCGGGAATGTAGAAGACTATAGGTACATGTGAACCTACATTTGTACGCCGGGTATGTAGTGGACTATAGGCACATATGAACCTACATTTGTACGCCGGGTATGTAGTGGACTATAGGCACATGTTAACCTACATTTGTACGCCGGGTATGTAGTGAACTATAGGCACATGTGAACCTACATTTGTACGCGGGTATGTAGTGAGCTATAGGCACATGTGAACCTACATTTGTACGCCGGGTATGTAGTGGACTACAGGCACATGCCAACCTACATTTGTACGCCGGGTATGTAGTGAACTATAGGCACATGCGAACCTACATTTGTTCGCCGGGTATGTAGTGGACTATAGGCACATGTGAACCTACATTTGTACGTCGGGTATGTAGTGAATTATAGGTACATGTGAACCTACATTTGTACGCCAGGTATGCAGTGGACTTTAGGCACATGTGAACCTACATTCGTACGCCGGGTATGTAGTGAACTATAGGTACATGTGAACCTATATTTTGTACGACGGGTATGTAGTGAAATATAGGCACATGTTAACCTACATTTGTACGCCTGGTATGTAGTGGACTATAGGTACATGTGAACCTACATTTGTACGCCGGGTATGTAGTGGACTATAGGCACATGTGAACCTACATTTGTACGCCAGGTATGTAGTGGACCTTAGGCACATGTGAACCTACATTCGTACGCCGGGTAGGTAGTGAACTATAGGTACATGTGAACCTATATTTTGTACGACGGGTATGTAGTGAAATATAGGCACATGTTAACCTACATTTGTACGCCTGGTATGTAGTGGACTATAGGTACATGTGAACCTACATTTGTACGCCGGGTATGTAGTGGACTATAGGCACATGTCAACCTACATTTGTACGCCGGTTATGTACTGGACTATAGGCACATGTCAACCTACATTTGTACGCCGGGTATGTAGTGAACTATAGGCACATGTGAACCTACATTTGTACGCCGGGTATGTAGTGGACCATAGGCACATGTCAACCTACATTTGTACGCCGGGTATGTACTGGACTATAGGCACATGTCAACCTACATTTGTACGCCGGGTATGTAGTGAACTATAGCCACATGTGAACATACATTTGTACGCCGGGTATGTAGTGAACTATAAGCACATGTGAACCTATATTTGTACGTCGGGTATGTAGTGAACTATAGGTACATGTCAACCTACATTTATACGCCGGGTATGTGGTGGACTATAGGCACATGTGAACCTATATTTGTACGTCGGGTATGTAGTGAACTATAGGTACATGTCAACCTACATTTGTACGCCGGGTATGTAGAGAACTATAGGCACATGTCAACCTATATTTGTACGTCGGGTATGTAGTGAACTATAGGTACATGTCAACCTACATTTGTACGCCTGGTATGTAGTGGACTTTAGGCACATGTGAACCTATATTTGTACGTCGGGTATGTAGTGAACTATAGGTTCATGTCAACCTACATTTGTATGCCGGGTATGTAGTGGACTTTAGGCACATGTGAACCTACATTTGTACGCCGGGTATGTAGTGAACTATAGGCGCATGTGAACCTATATTTGTACGTCGTGTATGTAGTGAACTATAGGTACATGTCAACCTACATTTGTACGCCGGGTATGTAGAGAACTATAGGCACATGTGAACCTATATTTGTACGTCGGGTATGTAGTGAACTATAGGTACATGTCAACCTACATTTGTGCGCCGGGTATGTAGTGGACTTTAGGCACATGTGAACCTACATTTGTACGCCGGGTATGTAGTGAACTATAGGCATATGTGAACCTACATTTGTACGCCGGGTATGAAGTGAACTATAGGTACATGTCAACCTACATTTGTACGCCGGGTATGTAGTGGACTATAGGCACATGTTCACCTACATTTGTACGCCGGGTATGTAGTGAACTATAGGCACATGTGAACCTACATTTGTACGCCGGGTATGTAGTGAACTATAGGCACATGTGAACCTACATTTGTACGTCGGGTATGTAGTGAACAATAGGTACATGTCAACCTACATTTGTACGCCAGGTATGTAGTGGACTTAAGGCACATGTGAACCTATATTCGTACGCCGGGTATGTAGTGAACTATAGGTACATGTGAACCTATATTTTGTACGACGGGTATGTAGTGAAATATAGGCACATGTTAACCTACATTTGTACGCCTGGTATGTAGTGGACTATAGGTACATGTGAACCTACATTTGTACTCCGGGTATGTAGTGGACTACAGGCACATGTCAACCTACATTTGTACGCCGGGTATGTAGTGGTCTATAGGCACATGTCAACCTACATTTGTACGCCGGGTATGTAGTGAACTATAGGCACATGTGAACATACATTTGTACGCCGGGTATGTAGTGAACTATAAGCACATGTGAACCTATATTTGTATGTCGGGTATGTAGTGAACTATAGGTACATGTCAACCTACATTTATACGCCGGGTATGTGGTGGACTATAGGTACATGTGAACCTATATTTGTACGTCGGGTATGTAGTGAACTATAGGTACATGTCAACCTACATTTGTACGCCGGGTATGTAGTGAACTATAGGCACATGTGAACCTATATTTGTACGTCGGGTATGTAGTGAACTATAGGTACATGTCAACCTACATTTGTACGCCGGGTATGTAGTAAACTATAGGCACATGTGAACCTATATTTGTACGTCGGGTATGTAGTGAACTATAGGTACATGTCAACCTACATTTGTGCGCCGGGTATGTAGTGGACTTTAGGCACATGTGAACCTACATTTGTACGCCGGGTATGTAGTGAACTATAGGCATATGTGAACCTACATTTGTACGCCGGGTATGTAGTAAACTATAGGTACATGTCAACCTACATTTGTACGTCGGGTATGTAGTGAACTATAGGTACATGTCAACCTACATTTGTGCGCCGGGTATGTAGTGGACTTTAGGCATATGTTAACTTACATTTGTACGCCGGGTATGTAGTGAACTATAAGCACATGTGAACCTATATTTGTATGTCGGGTATGTAGTGAACTATAGGTACATGTCAACCTACATTTATACGCCGGGTATGTGGTGGACTATAGGTACATGTGAACCTATATTTGTACGTCGGGTATGTAGTGAACTATAGGTACATGTCAACCTACATTTGTACGCCGGGTATGTAGTGAACTATAGGCACATGTGAACCTATATTTGTACGTCGGGTATGTAGTGAACTATAGGTACATGTCAACCTACATTTGTACGCCGGGTATGTAGTAAACTATAGGCACATGTGAACCTATATTTGTACGTCGGGTATGTAGTGAACTATAGGTACATGTCAACCTACATTTGTGCGCCGGGTATGTAGTGGACTTTAGGCACATGTGAACCTACATTTGTACGCCGGGTATGTAGTGAACTATAGGCATATGTGAACCTACATTTGTACGCCGGGTATGTAGTAAACTATAGGTACATGTCAACCTACATTTGTACGTCGGGTATGTAGTGAACTATAGGTACATGTCAACCTACATTTGTGCGCCGGGTATGTAGTGGACTTTAGGCATATGTTAACTTACATTTGTACGCCGGGTATGTAGTGAACTATAGGCACATGTGAACCTACATTTGTACGCCGAGTATGTAGTGAACTATAGGCACATGTGAACCTACATTTGTACGCCGGGTATGTAGTGGACTGTAGGTACATGTGAACCTTCATATGTACGCCTGGTATGTAGTGGACTATAGGTACATGTTAACCTACATTTCTACGCCTGATCTGTAGTGAACTATGGGCACATCTGAATCTACATTTGTACGCCGGGTATGTAGTGAACTATAGGCACACATGAACCTATATTTGTACGCCAGGTATGTAGTGGACTGTAGGTACATGTGAACATACATTTGTATGCCAGGTATGTAGTGAGCTATAGGCCCATTTGAACCTACAATTGTACGCCGGGTATGTAGTGGTCTATAGGCACATGTTAACCTACATTTGTACGCCGGGTATGTAGTGAACTATAGGCACATGTGAACCTACATTTGTACGCCGGGTATGTAGTGAACTATAGGCACATGTGAACCTACATTTGTACGTCGGGTATGTAGTGAACAATAGGTACATGTCAACCTACATTTGTACGCCAGGTATGTAGTGGACTTTAGGCACATGTGAACCTACATTCGTACGCCTGGTATGTAGTGAACTATAGGTACATGTGAACCTATATTTTGTACGACGGGTATGTAGTGAAATATAGGCACATGTTAACCTACATTTGTACGCCTGGTATGTAGTGGACTATAGGTACATGTGAACCTACATTTGTACGCCGGGTATGTAGTGGACTATAGGCACATGTCAGCCTACATTTGTACGCCGGGTATGTAGTGGACTATAGGAACATGTCAGCCTACATGTGTACGCCGGGTATGTAGTGAACTATAGGCACATGTGAACATACATTTGTACGCCGGGTATGTAGTGAACTATAAGCACATGTTAACCTATATTTGTATGTCGGGTATGTAGTGAACTATAGGTACATGTCAACCTACATTTATACGCCGGGTATGTGGTGGACTATAGGCACATGTGAACCTATATTTGTACGTCGGGTATGTAGTGAACTATAGGTACATGTCAACCTACATTTGTACGCCGGGTATGTAGTGAACTATAGGCACATGTCAACCTATATTTGTACGTCGGGTATGTAGTGAACTATAGGTACATGTCAACCTACATTTGTACGCCGGGTATGTAGTGGAGTTTAGGCACATGTGAACCTATATTTGTACGTCGGGTATGTAGTGAACTATAGGTTCATGTCAACCTACATTTGTATGCCGGGTATGTAGTGGACTTTAGGCACATGTGAACCTACATTTGTACGCCGGGTATGTAGTGAACTATAGGCACATGTGAACCTATATTTGTACGTCGTGTATGTAGTGAACTATAGGTACATGTCAACCTACATTTGTACGCCGGGTATGTAGTAAACTATAGGCACATGTGAACCTATATTTGTACGTCGGGTATGTAGTGAACTATAGGTACATGTCAACCTACATTTGTTCGCCGGGTATGTAGTGGACTTTAGGCACATGTGAACCTACATCGTACGCCGGGTATGTAGTGAACTATAGGCATATGTGAACCTACATTTGTACGCCGGGTATGAAGTGAACTATAGGTACATGTCATCCTACATTTGTACGCCGGGTATGCAGTGGAATTTAGGCATATGTGAACTTACATTTGTACGCCGGGTATGTAGTGGACTATAGGCACATGTGAACCCACATTTGTACGCCGGGTATGTAGTAAACAATAGGCACATGTGAACCTATATTTGTACGCCGGGTATGTAGTGAACTATAGGTACATGTCAACCTACATTTGTGCGCCGGGTATGTAGTGGACTTTAGGCATATGTTAACTTACATTTGTACGCCGGGTATGTAGTGAACTATAGGCACACGTGAACCTACATTTGTACGCCGGGTATGTAGTGAACTATAGGCACATGTGAACCTACATTTGTACGCCGGGTATGTAGTGGACTGTAGGTACATGTGAACCTTCATTTGTACGCCTGGTATGTAGTGGACTATAGGTACATGTTAACCTACATTTCTACGCCAGATCTGTAGTGAACTATGGGCACATCTGAATCTACATTTGTACGCCGGGTATGTAGTGAACTATAGGCACACATGAACCTATATTTGTACGCCGGGTATGTAGTGGACTGTAGGTACATGTGAACATACATTTGTATGCCAGGTATGTAGTGAGCTATAGGCCCATTTGAACCTACATTTGTACGCCGGGTATGTAGTGGACTATAGGCACATGTTAACTTACATTTGTACGCCGGGTATGTAGTGAACTATAGGCACATGTGAACCTACATTTGTACGCCGGGTATGTAGTGAACTATAGGCACATGTGAACCTATATTTGTACGTCGTGTATGTAGTGAACTATAGGTACATGTCAACCAACATTTGTACGCCGGGTATGTAGTAAACTATAGGCACATGTGAACCTATATTTGTACGTCGGGTATGTAGTGAACTATAGGTACATGTCAACCTACATTTGTGCACCGGGTATGTAGTGGACTTTAGGCACATGTGAACCTACATTTGTACGCCGGGTATGTAGTGAACTATAGGCATATTTGAACCTATATGTGTACGTCGGGTATGTAGTGAACTATAGGTACATGTCAACCTACATTTGTACGCCGGGTATGTAGTGGACTTTAGGCATATGTGAACTTACATTTGTACGCCGGGTATGTAGTGGACTGTATGCACATGTTAACCTACATTTGTACGCCTGGTATGTAGTGAACTTTAGGCACATGTGAACCTACATTTGTACGCCGGGTATGTAGTGAACTATAGGCACATGTGAACCTACATTTGTACGCCGGGTATGTAGTGGACTATAGGTACATGTGAACCTTCATTTGTACGCCTGGTATGTAGTGGACTATAAGTACATGTTAACCTTCATGTGTACGCTTGATCTGTAGTGAACTATGGGCACATGTGAATCTACATTTGTACGCTGGGTATGTAGTGAACTATAGGCACACATGAACCTATATTTGCACGCCGGGTATGTAGTGGACTGTAGGTACATGTGAACATACATTTGTATGCCAGGTATGTAGTGAACTATAGGCCCATGTCAACTTACATTTGTACGCCTGGTATGTAGTGAACTATAGGTACATGTGAACCTACATTTGTACGCCGGGTATGTAGTGGACTATAGGCACATGTGAACCTACATTTGTACGCCGGGTATGTAGTGGACTATAGGTACATGTGAACCTATATTTTGTACGCCGGGTATGTAGTGGACTATAGGTACATGTGAACCTACATTTGTACGCCTGGTATGTAGTGGACTATAGGCACAAGTGAACCTATATTTTGTACGCCGGTTATGTTGTGGACTATAGGTACATGTGAACCTATATTTGTACGCCGGGTATGAAGTGGACTATAGGTACATGTGAACCTATATTTGTACACCGGGTATGTTATGGACTATAGGTACATGTGAACCTACATTTGTACGTCGGGTATGTAGTGAACTATAGGCCCATGTGAACCTACATTTGTACGTCTGGTATGTAGTTGACTATAGGCACATGTGAACCTACATTTTTACGCTGGGTATGTGGTAGACTATAGGCACATGTGAACTTATATTTGTACGCCGGGTATGTAGTGGACTATAGGCACATGTGAATCTACATTTGTACGCCTGGTATGTAGTGGACTATAGGTACATGTGAACCTACATTTGTACGTCGGGTATGTAGTGGACTATAGGCACATGTGAACCTACATTGGTACGCCGTGTATGTGGTGGACTATAAGCACATGTGAACCTACATTTGTACGTCGGGTATGTAGTGAACTATAGGCACATGTGAACCTACATTTATACGCCGGGTATGTAGTAGACTATAGGCACATGTGAATCTACATTCGTACGCCGGGTATGTAGTGGACTATAGGTACATGTGAACCTACATTTGTACGTCGGGTATGTAGTAGACTATAGGCACATGTGAACCTACATTTGTACGCCGGGGTATGTGGTGGACTATAGGCACATGTCCACCTACATTTGTACGCCTGGTATATAGTGGACTATAGGTACCTGTGAACCTGCATTTCTACGCCGGGTATGTAGTGAACTATAGGCACATGTTAACCTACATTTGTACGCCGGGTATGTGGTGGACTATAGGCACATGTGAACCTATATTTGTAAGCCGGGTATGTATTGGACTATAGGCACATGTGAACCTATATTTGTACGTCGGTTATGTAGTGAACTATAGATACATGTCAACCTACATTTGTACGCCGGCTATGTAGTGGACTTTAGGCACATGTGAACCTATATTTGTACGTCGGGTATGTAGTGAACTATAGGTACATGTCAACCTTCATTTGTACGCCGGGTATGTAGTGGACTTTAGGCACATGTGAACCTACATTTGTACGCCGGGTATGTAGTGAACTATTGTCACTTGTGAACCTATATTTGTACGTCGGGTTTGTAGTGAACTATAGGTACGTGTCAACGTACATTTGTACGCCGGGTATGTAGTGAACTGTAGGCACATGTGAACCTACATTTGTATGCCGGGTATGTGGTGGACTTTAGGCACATGTGAACCTATATTTGTACGTCGGGCTTGTAATGAACTATAGGTACATGTGAACCTACATTTGTATGCCGGGTATGTAGTGGACTTTAGGCACATGTGAACCTATATTTGTACGTCGGGTATGTAGTGAACTATAGGTACATGTCAACCTACATTTGTACGCCGGGTATGTAGTGGACTTTAGGGACATGTGAACCTACATTTGTACGCCGGGTATGTAGTGAACTATAGGCACATGTGAACCTACTTTTGAACGCCGGGTATGTAGTGGACTATAGGCACATATGAACCTACAACTGTACTCCGGGTATGTAGTAGACTATAGGCACATGTGAACCTACATTTGTACGCCGGGTATGTAGTGAACTATAGGCAAATGTGAAATAACAATTGTACGCCGGGTATGTAGTGAACTATAGGTACATGTGAACGTACATTTGTATGCCGGGTATGTAGTGAACTATAGGTACACGTGAACGTACATTTGTACGCCGAGTATGTAGTGGACTATAGGCACATGTGAACCTTTATTTGTACGCCGGGTATGTAGTGGACTATAGGCACATGTGAACTTACATTTGTACGCCGGGTATGTAGTGAACTATAGACACATGTGAACATACATTTGTACGCTGGGTATGTAGTGAACTGTAGGCACACGTGAACCTATATTTGTACGTCGGGTATGTAGTGAACTATAGGTACATGTCAACCTACTTTTGTACGTCGGGTATGAAGTGTAATTTAGGCACATGTGTAAGCGGAAAAGGGGAATCGGTAGAGCCCCCTACGTCACCAGCTGATTTAAATATTCATGAGATAATATACTTCACGAACAACTGCTCTTCTATAAAGGAGGTAGCCGCTTATTGCAATAATGGCGGTAAATTGGAAATCGTATTTAACGATGGGTTTTCTGGCTGGGTGTGAACAGTGGAAGAAGCAGAGGCAATACGACAGTCGTTCGAAGTTGAGAATACTTTGTGTTATGTATCCCTCTCAAAGGGTAATCATTTCGGGAAAAATGGTGAGTTTATTGTTGCTTCTTGTTTAATACGGTACCCCTCCCAGTCAATGTCACATAATATGTCGTTTGGCTTTTGAGGTTCTGTTAGGGGGGTGGGGGTACCCATATGGCTTGTATACCCATATCCCTTGTATACCTAATACCGCAATATACTTATGCGCAAAACTCCAACTTCCGTTAGTGGCAGCATTTGTTTGCATTTGGTATCGACAACTGTTTTTTACTCGGCACACTTAAGTAACCTTATTACTGCTTCGAACAGCATATGGAAAAAATCAATAACATGATATGGCATATGCAAAAACATAAATGGGCCCATATGGCATATGCAAAAAACCCTAACAGACCCTCACTTTTGTTGAATGCTTTTGCATGAGTTAACTCCCTACAATACCTGTAAATTCAAGGGAGAAAAACATAAGAAGCACCACCCGATATGGGATTCATATTCCCTCCCAACCGCGAACAATATCGTTATAAATACTTTCTCATGTACATAAGGAAACCAATGTTCAACTTGCTATAAACTTGAATGAATAATAAAAATATCATTTTTTAGAATCTCTTTCACATGGTTTAGATTTAGAACCCGTATTTGAATTTAACTACAGTTTAATTATAACATAGTTTTTATGTTTATATTTTATCAGATGATTCCTGTTATCTGGGCCAAACAACCGCATTAGATTTCGGGATGTAGGAGAGAATGTGGTACCGTATGATGGTGTTCCCTTCCACATTATGTACCGCTATGTGCGGGCATGTGTGTTTGGAAAGGATAAACATAAAAAGGATAAAGAAAGAAAAACATTTGGAGCGCCAGAAGGGTTTTGCAGTAAGAAATAACATGTTATTATACATTTGTTTGCATGTCCACTAATAGTAGACATTCATAATTGATCTCTGTTAACTATCAATATTATTATCAATAGGAAAAATTTTGTTATATACAGAGGGTGGGTCACCATTTGAATTCCTTAAGATAGCTCATGCGTAAGGTTGGTTAACTCCATTATCAATACATAACGGGTAATAAATCTATAGGGCATATTCAGTGTTCTTGCTGGAGAAAGACCCCAATTAATCTGAGAACACTGTCTTCTGCAAGTAACTGGCAAACTTTCTCACATAAAGCTCTTCAACCAAGCTGGGCTATATAATCATCACATTTATTATTAAACTCGTTTCTAAAAAATATTAGATGCTGAAACGGTTTATATAATACTCATTTCAAAATAAACCTGTAATTCTTTTCTATTTTAAAATACAATAAATAAAAAAAACAATTATTTCTGTTTATAAAATAATTTGTTTTGATTAATCATATTTAAAGAAAAAGAAAGTAAATGGTATTAAATTCTTAAGAAGAGAATTGCTTAAATTAGAGTTGAAAATAAAAGTAACATACAAAATAATAATGTTTTTGTAACTAAAATTATATAAGGGTGATCATCATTTACCACATAAGAGACGAGAGATGCTGCAAAACTCCAAAAAGAAACAGTGTCCTGCAAAGATTTTAATGAAGGAAGTGATACGTTTTCCAGATTTTAAGGTAACTATTAGACTTAAATAATTCTTTTATCATGTGGCTTCTTATCAGGGATTTCTAATTCTACATTATGTGTAGGGCAGTTTTCTTATTTAGTTTATATGGCACTGTTCAACGACATGTAATGATTCAATCATTGATCAGCGACATTTAATGATTCAGTCATTGCTTTTTTGTCAATCAATCGGTCAAAATAACAAAGTTTTCTCTGTTGAGTAATTAAAATACATTTTTTGGTTAGTTTAGTTTCATGTTTATATACTAATCATGTAATATTTTCGAATCCAAGTGCGAACATCCGGAAAAGTTTATAGTCGGTATGAATGTTCAAAGTACGAAAGCCGCGAGTACGAATTAAATTAGCAAATGGAAGTAACTCTAATACATAAAATGGCATATGAAAGTAACGAGGCGATGATATATAACCGCCCTTGTTGTAAGACTAAGTTGGAGGTATGGAAGGTATTCAGGTTTACGAAAGTCAATAAAAAACAACCTCTGATCAAGAACAATCTGAATCTGAATAAGTAAAAAGCCAAATGAAATGGAACCGATTATAATCGATCAGTTGCATCGGTTTACTAACAGATTTCAACAGATAATTGGTTGCAGATTTCGAACCCATGCCCCATCACTAATATAGGTAGGCACAATATTTGTTGATTTGTACAGTAGGTTTATGATAAAACTACAGTAATTTGCAGGTAACTTTTAAAGCTATAATTTATCATTTATATCATATGTTGTAGTTAGAAAATGATACCAAAAAAAGAAGAAATGCAATTAGTGACACTGTCAGGAATGCTCTAACAGATGGACGGCCCTTGACTAAGGAACATCGCATTTACATTAAATTTCCAAAACACGACACACATGAGTTCCATTCTCTTAGTGAGGTAAAACATAGTTAATTTTTTTCAAAAGTATTTCAGTATAACGGCAGTCAGTGCACCTAATCAGTATTTTTGGTATCCGCTAGGCGGTTTACCAGTACTTAACACACCTCATCTCTGCAAATCACTGACCTGCTTCCCCCCATATTCAAAGGTGGGACATTCATGGCTGTAGAACCAAAGTTCATAGCCAATCATCACAGTGACTGGCCAGGAGGGGGATAAGAAACATGCGACCCTCTGTTGATACACAGACATTGCCGCCTGAGCTAGCCAGGCCTGATTTTATGTGATACTCTGAATCTTGGTATCATGGCAAACTTGAGTTGTAATTATGATTATTTTCTTTCTTAAACCTTAACTACCTGATTTGAAACACTTGGTCAGATAATTCGTGAAACATTTTACAAAGTTGTTATATAAATAATATCTTTACAGTTGACCGGGTTCATGAATCCACTTCATACTGATGTCAGGTCAAAGATTTTGGAATTGGTGGGACAAGGGGTGACCTCTGTTAGTGAGATGCGTCGCCACATTAGAGTCTTCGTGAACTCACTGTTTCAAGATGGAAACCGCCCAGCATCTACTAATGCTGCTTACTCTCCACTGGACAGTATCATAAGAAAGCACGTATATCTGTGCCAGCAAAGGACTGAGGTACAGATGTATAAAACAAACAGTATAGATGTATCTGTATATGTTATTTTTAAGTTAAAAAAACATGTCTTTCAAGTTTAAAGAATGTCCCGCAATATGTAAATCCAATGCCATAATTGTTTTGATTAATGGAAACACATGAGGCGATTTTTACTCAATTAGAAAATGAAGAGCTTAACAATATTTTAACTCAGCTATTCAATGAAGAGGAGAGTTTTTTTAATTCACATCATTTGACGTCCTCGTCCAACCTGTGTTAAAGTTTTGGTGCATAAGTGTGAATTGCCTGCAGTTTTGTGGATAGAACTTGGCAAATGTTTGGTTATTGAACATCAAGTCATATTATTTTGTCTTGTACCTTAACTCAAATTTAAATATTACAAGTTACTGATCATTGTCTATGTAGTAGCACTACTGTCCCAAATCGAACCCCATTAGATAAATAGTACAGCATTAATAATGTTACAGACATAGCCGAGACATTAGTATCAACAGGCACATTGTAGTTTATTGTATGTTTAATACTTCTTTCTTAAATAAACTGATATGTATGAATTAAAGATATTGTTTAAAAAAATGGTTAGATATTTATGGATCATTTTTACAGACTCTGCAGAACCTGTTGGAGTATTGAGAGAAGAATTACCAAAGAAAAAGAAGAAAGTTACCTTCGCTGATAATATCCCATCTCAACATGTCGTGGAGAAATTGGGTATGACACTATTAGTTTAAACATATTTATTTCAAATATCTTACAGTGTTGTCTTCTCTAGCTTCTGTTGGCCATCCCCTTTTAATGAACACACCAAGAACCATACAAATTTATTGAAACATTCTTGATCGAATGCTCTTAAAATATACATGTTCAAACCTTACGACACTTTATCAATGCATTTTTCCTTCTTTTCTTCTGTTTTCAATTTACATGTATAATCGAGTTTTTGTTAAAAATTCAGATACAACTCGAGAATTATACTTTCTAGTGTTTCAGCCTTATGGAGGTGTGTTGAACACTGCAAACATGAACCTTTGTTTCGCAAACTCAGTCCTGCAATGCCTTAGGTTGACAGATATTTATCAACTCTTGATGAATCACTCCAGATGTGGTGAAAATTTATTTTCATCATTTTGATTATTATCATTATCAATACATCTTTTTGTTAAAAAAATTCATTTTGAGGAGCATCTGATTTCATTTTTACTCATTTTATAGCTTTTGAAATGTTTCCAGGTTATATTATTAACTTTGTCTTCAGATGTATCACATAAAATTTTCTCAGTATGGGTCAAATGCCGTAATAAACATTTTTGTATTTAAAAGATAACGCCTGCCGAGATGATAAATACATATCATTATAATATCAGGGATCATTCATACAATTTATTACTTTACTTTGCAGTAACTGATTAGGTATTTTCTATTCAAGGCAAACCATCTTCATATATACATTTGTTTATATTTTAGATGAAGTTTGCTTTGTTTGTACACTACATACCTTTTTTAAAGAAGGACCTGTATCAGCAATTGATCTATGTAATGGATTGCAAGGTAAGTTCTGATAGTAAACATTAAATATTATGATAATTTACATAAAACTCTTATGTTTCATCGGGGCATAGACAACCACAAATCAATTCATACTATTTCGTTACATTGTCAACCATGCAACCTTGTGAAAAATAAAGTCGACCTCGACTTAGTCTCAGATTGATTGAATATTTAACATCATTTTTATACCATCTAAGGCTAACAGACGATCAGTTAACCTGACCACTGTTTCCTGGGATCATGAAAGGTTAACCAGTATTCTAGCACAACCCATCTCCGCAAGTAACTGATAACGTTCCCACTTGAATAAGTGTTGATAAATGAATGAGAATGAGACACATTGTTGTATATCAGTCGTCATGGAGACTGTTCTGGGCCGAGAATCAAACTCACGACCCCTGGATTGATAGTCATGCGTAACCCACTGAGCTAATATGGACCTGCAACTTGTTAACAGTCTCAGTTAACAGTAATTCCCTGAGGTTGACAATATTATTGTCGGCTGAAAAGCATTTTATATTTATATATATATTGCTAGAATATTTATTTCAGCAATATTACTTTTTTATTCTGACACAAAAGGTGCTGTGGTATTTCATCTTTTATAAATGTTTTTTATGTTCTTTGTGATAAAAGTTTCACTTTTGTGATAAAGTGATATATACATATATGAAGTTAGCTTTTACTTACAGACATCAGTTATTGAAATAAAACTTATGTTTACATAGTTGTATTCATTACTAACCTCCTGAATTGTATCAATAGTTGTGTTTAAATTCAGATATTTGGCCAGCCTACCATTTAGGTCAACAGGAAGATGCCCATGGATTTCTGCATGTTATTATGGAACAAGTGCACAACAAGTGTATAGGGTATGTTTTTAACCTTAAATTGTCTAATGATCCTATCAATAACAAATTATCACCTTTCTTTTAATATCTTTACGGCGAATATGACAATGGATGTCATTCTGCACAGTCGGACTTGAGGAAATGTCCATTACAAGGCTGCTTTATAACTGATTTATCCAGTCAGTGAGTTTGGTATGAGTTAGGTAAACTATTTTTGTATGAGTTTGTATAAAAGATTTGAATCTGTAATTTCATATTAATTCTGATTTCAGTTATTTCAATGTGTGTATGGTATTGCTAGAGAACGGTATTGCAGTAATGTTGCGGTTGCCAGAAAACTAATTTACTATATTTTAATGTAAAACTAATATATTGTTTTACCCAATTTTAAAGTGCTGAATGCTTTTTGTACAACAATGTTTTTGTGTCCATTTCAAAACTTGAGAAATATTCAAGAAAACTGATAATGTTTGATCGATAAAATAGTTTTATTATTTATTTCAGTAAAGTGCTCCAAATGTTGCCATTCATCATCATCCGTGGAGCTGTTCAGTAGCCTGAGCATATCTATAACAAATGTAAGATTATGATATTAAAATGCTTAAATTTCTAATTCAACTTTTGAAGAAAGGAAGCCTATTGCCACGATATTGGTGTTGGTAGTTTTTTTAGCAAGCTCATATCTCAGTAAGTCTCAGCCATATCAATGAAACTTCATATTTATTTGCCTATAATCAAAATCAAGAAAGGAACATACATATATATGTCAGTGTCATTGCACACATGTACAGTTGCTTGTATCAGATGACTTGTAAAACAGTTACATCATAAATTATTAATATTATTTGATACAGGTATCTGAATTACCTATAAACAGGCAATTGTTTGTTCGATGCAGGTACCTGAATTACCTATTAGGCAATTGTTTATTTGATGTAGGTGCCTAATTTTTGGGTGGACAATATTGTAATTCAAGCAGTTACCTAACTGACTGGTTGGCAATGTTATGTGATATTAATTTTTTTTCAACACAGTTTCAACATATGCAGGTTCTAATGATCACACATTGAGTGATAATAAACTTTGCATTTTTTAACAGGTATTGGACCTTAATCAATTACTTTGCTGAAGAGACCATAAATGATTTCCAGTGCTCAGGGTAACATATTTATTTTTATACTCGGTAACATCCATTTGTTTGTTATATTAGATATGCTTCAATATTTTTATTTAGCATTCATTAAAGTGAATCTTTATATTATTATATATCCAGTTTTATTGTTGGAGGCAGATGTCAGAATGACTCTGAGTAGAATCACCATCCGTACTCAAGTAACTGGCAAACTTTCTCACATAAATATTTTTGACAAAACCGGTCTCAAACCCATGACCCCAGCGGTGAAAAGTAAGTGGTAATTAGACGACAGTACCTTAGACCACTCTGCCATGTAGAACCATACAGTAATTCTAAACAAAGCATGTTGTTTGATACCTGTTTAATTGAAATTAGTTTTGTCTCTGAATACAATGTCACAAAAGTTTTAAATCCCCTTCTCCTCTAGTTAAAGGTGGTTAATTGTGAAATAATTATATTGTACAAGGGAAAGTTTTAAGCCAAGTAATGTGCTTTTGAAATACTGAACAACTACCCCTTAAACGAGGGTTTCCATCAGTGTAAATGACATTTTACTTTAGAAATCAATAGGTTTCTTTATTATTCAAGATACATATTGAAAATATTAAGGTTTTTGTTGGTATATCAATTCATATGTTCATATCTTTATAGCATGTGTAAATGGCTTTATAAAAGCAATACAACATAAAAAAATTATGGTATTAAAATTTCAAACATTTCTTTTTTAGATGTATGGAAAAATGGATATCCATAAAAGGGTTTCTTTGAGTGCGATACCAAAATACTTAGTTGTTCATCTAAAAAGGTATTTTTTAAACATTAATATTATATTATTTTATTATTCATACACATTTTGAATGTCGTTTAATAATATCAATCTGATATACATAGAATTTAAGTTAAATGCTTCATCATATAATACACTTGTGATTTTCTCATGTTAAATTTGAGACATGAAACCTGAAAAATAGTTTGTCACTTCAAGGCAAACAGAAGTCATGTTAATTTTCAAAAAACATCATTGTTTATATTGCCCCCAATGATTGTTTGAATTAACATATCAGCATACTAAATAAATGACATATATAAGTAATTTTTAAACATTTGAAACTAGTACATAAAATCATAAAGACATTGAATGTTAATTTTAGGTTTAATGAACTCGGTTACAAGGATTCAAAAATGCTGCTGATTTCAGAATATATTAGACTGCGACAATATGTTAAACAAAATAAGGTAATTTCATTTTTAATTATCTCTGTGAATTCTAAGGGAAGCTTAATGGCACTGCTGTATATTTACAGAGGGGAAACTCATTTGTCAATACATCAATGACGCTCTCTTGTATACATTTACCATTATCACCAAAACCAACAATATCATGTTTAGTTTAGCTCAGCTTTTTTAGGTCATCTGAGACATGGTCTCAAGGGACCTTTTGCGACCGACTTTTGTCCCTGATCGTGCGTCTGTAAACAATTGACATTTTCGACTTCTTCTTAAAAACAGTAAGCTCAATCATAATGGATGTTTTATGCAGCTTTTGTACCTATGGGTGATTGCACATGGGGGTAATTAAAAGTTCAATAATTGCTCATCTTCACATTATTTGCATCATTGCAAAGTTTAAAATAAACAGCTTTCAGTGATTTAATGTTGCATTGATACTAATGTAATTAAAATGTTTATATTTTGAAAAAAAACTGGTCCTTGAAGACAAGGCTTCATTGTTTGGTGTAATTGTCCACTATGGGACAAAACAAGCAGGACATTATTACTGTTATATCAAGTTTCGCCTTCAGTGGTACAGAATTGATGATAGAAAGGTAACTTACATGTAATTTAGGTTGCGCAAACTTCGTTATTCGCAAAAAGGCAGTCACTTGTGACACCGCATTTGTTTATAAATAAACCCTGAATTATTTTTCAGAAGCAAAAAAACAGCAGTTGAATAAACCCATTATTTAAGTGAAGCCTTATATTTCAGTTATGTTATAGACCAAATATTTTTGGTGTGTTCGATCCTCCACCATGCTATGTATGGTTCCTTGAGCAAGCCACATTTCTGCATATGTTTAGTACTGGTTCCAACCAGGAAGACTTCCAGCATTATTTGCCAAAGTTGTAAGAACTTGTTTCACAAATGAAGTAAAATAAGTTTAAACTTAAACCAAATTTTTTTATTAACTTCAAGCAAAAATTATTAAAACCATATAATACCATTACAAGTGACATCGAGCATTTTTTTATTAAAACCATGTTTCTATTTTGTAGATAACAAAGATGACTGTCAAAAATCTAAGGCTGAAGATTGGGAAAGCATACATCCTTTTCTACAAGCAATTACCAAGACCCTACATCGAATAGCTTATTTTACCTTATGTGTTTAGGGAAATTTGTAGAGGTACCAGGGGAATCAGTAGAACCACCTTTGCATATGTTACCATAACATATACATAACTGTGTTGAGGGGAATCTGTAGAACAACCTTTGTATATGTTACCATAACATATACTTGTCAGTGTTGAGGGGAATCTGTAGAGGTACCAGGGAATCAGTAGACCCCTTTTGTGTATGTTACCATAACATATACTTGTCAGTGTTGAGGGGAATCTGTAGAATCACTTTTGTGTATGTTTCCATTACATATACTTATCTGTGTTGAGGGGAATCTGTAGAACCCCCTTTGTGTATGTTACTATAACATATACTTATCTGTGTTGAGGGAATCTGTAGAACACCCCCCCCCCCTTTGTGTATGTAACTATAACATATACTTATCTGTGTTGAGGGGAATCAGTAGTGCCTCCTTTGTATATGTTACTATAACATATTCTTATCTGTGATGAGGGAATCTGTAGAGGTACCAGGGGAATCGGTAGAGCCTCATTTGTGTATGTTACTATAGCATATACTTATCTGTGTTGAGGGTAATCAGTAGTGCCTCCTTTGTGTATGTTACCATAACATATAC